>JAIOTZ010001838.1:0-27922 GCA_023374045.1 Limonium bicolor
GTACCCATCTCCTATGGCGGGTCACCCACGGCAGCCACTCCGCGGTAGAGTCTCGACAGACGAACCATCTGTAGTCCGTTGGAAATTTATCCAGATACTTACGGATACCCACACGGTATCTAGTATCGTTAATTGATCACAATTCACAGCAAGAGCCACATCCTCTGATAAACTATTATACCATCGCATCGTTTACTATTTTTCCGAACACAGCAGACTAAGGTCGTTAGTCCAATCCTGAGTATGTCGACTCGGGATCCAGTGTTAGATACGAGCGGCGTTAAGAGGCCAATGGCTCCGTATATAAGCTCTGGATAATATATATATATAATATATATATATATATATATATATATATATATATATATATTATATATATATCTTATATCCTAATGCTACACGTTTTACTTACGTTCCTTATATTACACATATAAGATGCATCATTGCCGCTAGTTCGTTTTATAATATGTTCATATATACGACCGTACTGTTATCGTTCAACAGTAATATAATAAAGCAGCATTAATACACAACTCAAGCATATTAATGCACACAAGCAGACATTCATCTTAACACAGTTTTCACACATGTCTGAACTGAGGAAATCCTCAGAGACAATCAAGCCACACCTAAATAACATACGTGCACCGGGATTATAAGACCGTGGAGTATGAATCAGCTAAATCTCTGGCGATCCTCGAGACGCCTCTAACAATCTATTAATATGCATCACACTATGCATCAGCATCTCATACCAACAATACACTACGGCACCCCGTACCGTTACTAATCCATCCCGGTTCATTCCCCGTTGTTAGCTAATAACGTTTGTCGGGTTTTCGGTTTAACTTGGGATTAGGAAAAACGTCATACTTCATGCGTGGTTACGTCGAGTATATTAATATACTTAACCTTAAACGTTTGTTATCGCATGTAATTTAATTCCCCTTTGTGTATTATATAGTTTACCACTATATTGCTTGTATAATCTTAATTATATATTATACATCTCACCTTAGTATTTATTTCCTAAGGTTAGTTTTTCCAAGTGTAATGTTGTATAATCCATTTTTGAAAATACTTTGAAGTATACAACTCCTTATTATTTCATGAACAACATAACATTAGAATTTCCTTATCCAATGTTTATAATTCTTTCTTTTTATTCTATATCATTTTAATCATGTTATTATATGGTTATTTGAACCATATTGTATTTTCCACTCCTTAACATATATATATTTACTTATATATATGTATTATGGAACCGTTTAATATATGGTAAATCTTTATAATATATTCATTCTCTTTTAATGAATATTTCTTATATTATAAATGTTATAACCTTTATAACATTGAAAACCATATTATAAATTTTTGTTCTAAAATCCCATTATTTCCGAACAGCATCCATGTTCTCTATTATTTACAAAATCCACCACATAATTTATATAATGTTATATTGTAGTTATATAACATATATTATGACATTTATGTCATTAAAACAATCATAACCTATAGTTATAAATTGTTATAAAATTCCAAATATACCATAGTATTCTCGGTTTTATTTAATTCCACCATACTTTCAGATTTTACAAATCAACCCCAAATTATATTCCATTGTCACACTTATAATATATACCTTATATTATAATCCTTAAACCTTATTATAATTATAACCTATAGTATTTAAGGTTTATAATTACCGAACAGACCCTAGGGTCTGTTTAATTAAATTCCTTCCACCTAACTTTGTATAATTACCAAATCTCCCAAATTTATATTATATAGTTTCCTTATGTCATTAAAACTATATATTATACATATATCTTAATAAAACCTTATATATAACTCCAAAAATTACCAAACTATACCAAAAGGTTATAAACATCATTCCTAACCTTATACTTTCAATATTTACGGTTTCCACCACAAATGTTACCTATATGTAACAATGATATAAAATATCATATATTATACTTATATAATCCATATTAACTCCAAATTTAACCAAATAAATTCCTAAAAATTCCTAATAACCCATAGGTGTATAAAATACCATTTTATACCCCAAACTTTCGGTAATATCATATATATCCATATGTTATGTAATTTTTACATTTTAATACATAACTTAATATAATTTGATAATTAAATTAATAAATCATCAAATCTGGTCAAAGTCTTTTGCTTGGTCAATGTTTGACTTCCAAACATCATTTTGACCCCACTTTCTCGGTAATTACATAGATTACCCCAAACTTTCCAATATTTGCAATTTCACCCTAAAACTTTATAAAATCTTATAATTTTTATTTAAATACATTTTAAATCCCAATTTTTGGCTATAGTCACCTACAACCCTCTAATGTTTGATTATTTATGGCTTTGACCCCTTACTTAATAGTAAGTGCATAAAATAAATTAATTAAGCTTTTAAACTTAAATAAAATGGCCTAATGACATGGCCTTATTACAACTTTGCTTTATAACATAAAATTACACATAAATGGCTCAAAATATAATATAAGCTCTCGGCCTTACTATACTTTATTTATTTTTCCACATAATGTCATAATTTGACCATTATGTTAAATAAACCACTTAAATGACTAGCTTAATTTATCTAAGTCATTTTTTCCATACTTAGGTTATAATCACCCGTATAAATACCTCCACTCTCGGCACATAATTTATATAAGCCAAGAAATCATAATAACATAAGTTTAAGGTGTTTATACCTTGATTTATGTACTTAAAGCCCTTATACCCATTCGGCAGCTTGGAGGAAAAATCACCACAGCACTCACACATGTTTAATACACCAAAATAAGATATGGTTACACTCCAAGCATGAGCTAACCATAAAGAACAATTAAATGTAAGATTTAAGGCAAAAATCACCTTAAAAATGCAAGGTAGTCTCCAAAGGGTTTCGGCCTGAATTAAACACACCACATGGTGTTAAATTCACCATAAATACATAAGGAATAGCTAGACAACAACAATCTGCTATGGTAATAGGTTTTACCTTGGCAAAATGCCTTAAAGAATGCTATTTTCTTTGATTTTCGGCCACCCTTGCTCCAAATGGTTAACCAACTGAATTAACATGTAAATATGAAGATTATGAGTGAATAAACTCATAAAAATCAGAAGAAGAAAACCGGATGGAGAATAGAAATCCTTAAGGTATGTTTTTACCTTTTAATGTAAATTTTGACCACCATGGTCCCATAGCTTGCTTCAGCCGAGATTGATTGTTGTTCAAGGTTTAAAACACTGAGAATGAGCCATGGAAAGTGATATATCATGAGCTCCAAGTGTAGGTAATGAAGAGATGAAGAAAAAGAGCTAAAATAAGCCTTAAACCATTACCTTAGGTGCAAAAGAGATTGATTTGCCTTGCATACTCAAGAAAACAGCTTGAGAGGATTAGAGAAGGCTAATGGCTCAGCTGGAATGGGACAAGAGGCAAGAGAAAGAAAGATAATGTGTTTAAATGAATAAAAAGTATAAAATGGAATAGTAAAATGGTGATTCACCAAATTAGCTAGATATTTTGTGTTAAAGTTGAATGAGCTGTCTTCCATGCTCCATGCCTGCCGACTTCCTAAGGGTAAGGGTGGTCATTAATTGATCATTGACCATACTTAGTCAATTTTGCTTAAAAATGCACTATTTGGGTTACTATTCACAAATGAATGCCATATTTTTGATTTTTTTTGAAATCTTGGATTTAGACCTTCTAATGTGGTACATTATAGTACATTAGTATATCAAGGTCTAATCCAATGCATAACACCACTCAAAACCCACTCAGAAAGTCAATTTTCTCAAAAACGTGCTTTAAGGAATTTTAAAGCACATTTTATGTTAAAACATGTTTTAGAGCTTGGTTTCCTTTGATAATGGTTTTATAATGTTCATTACTTCATTATAATACTTAGGAATCCACTTTGGATCCTATTTGAGGTCATACAATCTCTATGGTGTCTTAAAGCACATTTTTGGCTTTATCGATCTTAAGGCATGTTTTGCCTTGTTGAGATCTTTAGATTGTTCCTCAATGGTATTTAGATGTTTATTAACCATCTTAGATCATTGATAGATCATTTAATTATGTTTTTAAGGTTAGGGGTATTTCAATCTACCCCCCTTAAAAAGGCTTCATCCCGAAGTCCTTATTCATAATCAGTTCACCTAAGGAATCCAGTTCCACTAAGTAATCACAGACTGATCATCACTAGGGAATACATCCCACTACGTTCAGACCTAGTCTATATGTATCACATTTGATACAGCATTAATCTCATTCCATATAGTCAGTAATCATGACACATTCATTCATAAACAGCACTAAACAAGGTGCAAAACTCATTCATACACAGCACTAGACAAGGTGCAAAGCTAAACAGAGTACTCAAAGGTGTTTTGCAAGGGATGCTCCATGCATCCCTATCTACATGCTAGTATCTCGCGAGGATACTCACACATCATTCCACATGTATGTGTGCACATATATTTAACGATGGCAAATCAGGGGGAAGCAGTCTTAAAGACCAGGACTTGACGATCCCCAACCCCATGCTAACCAACGTCTACTACTCGTGGACACACCGGTTTAATAACGAAGGGCACTGTGGTCCACGGCTCCTCGGATAGTATCACCTAATTTCCTTAATCACCCGTAGACACACCGGTCTAATGACAAAGGGCTCTGCGGTCCACGGCTCTTTGGGTGATGTCACTCGCAGACACACCAGTCTAATGACGAAGGACTCCACGGTCCACGGCTCTTCGAGTGACGCCCTAAATTCCAATTTTTATTTATATCTGTGTCCACTTGTATGAAGTTTCGAGAGTCATTCAACCCCGATGTGGTCAGCGTCAGTGTTGAACTATCTCTCACCTCAATTTATGTTCGGTTTCGCTTGATCGGACCAGGATCAAGTTCAACTTCCCACATCAATTTCAATCAACCAATTGTTTATTCATTTCTAATCTTGTTTCCTCTTGATATTTACCACCTTGTGTTCTACAGATACACAAGTCAACTAGTGTAATTAATCTAATCATTGGCATACAGGATCATGTATCCTAACCATGTACCAAGTTCTCTTGACTTATAATTATTCATACAACTCCTAGAGGTTTTACCTCCACTAGGTTACACATCGGTCTCATGCCGATTCACTCATCGCATTTCGATAATCGGTTTCATACCGAGTCACAAATCATATAGTATGGAGCTTTCTACTCCTTCTATTTGAAATCTCCCATCGGAGCTACCAGATAGACCTACTTGAACTCTCAACCGGAGCTAACACGCTAGGCGTTTATGCGTTTAATGTTCACAACGTTTGCATAATTAGTCGGAAATAGGATAAGAACACTCTGTCTGTACTCCCTTTCCTATTCGCCACAACTAATGCGAACTAAAAATATATATATATGTTCATACACATAATACATCACAATATTACCTCAAGTAATATAACATAATCATAATTCTTGTACTCTACGTACAATAATAGTTTGCAGCATGTGTACCATGCGCTACGTACTCCTACGTACGGTATATTTTAAGCGTGCGAAATCGCTCTACCCCCGTTAAAAATGATTACGCCCACGTAATCTACGAATATATCATCTTGAAGTAATAAGTTCAAGATGTTCCATTCCAGTGGAATTATTCGTGCACTAATGTGCTACATATTTTATTACCCCTTTTCTCTAGGGTCGGGCTTTAGCCCCTCTGGCTATACTGCCTACCTCGGTTAGGTGTATGTATGTTCATATACGGTTTGATCGGGAGATGTAAACACATCATTGTTTTCCCAACCTGCTAGGTATTTCGACTAGCTTTTTTTTCAGTCACACTAACCTCTATACATGCTCATGGTATATTCACAAGAGTTCATGCCACCCTACCGAACTAACCTTCGGTGTAAGGGTTGTCGAGCTATGCTCTAACACCTAGTGCTTGTAGTAATTTCCCTAAAATGTCAAAACGAGTCTGATATGCGCAACTAACTGGCGCCTCATGACTCCAAGTTATTTCCCTCTGGAATGAGTTCGTTCCTTAGGTACCTTGTAGGTCCTCTTTTACTGGTGTGAACTCGTATCCCTCGTGTGTTGGTACTTATTGTCCACACATATGGTTCATCCCTACTCTCAGTGAGGGGAATCCATTGGTCTTTTTGATCTTCCACGTTCTGCTTCTCACCAACATAATTCGGTTAACAGTTATTATAATGGTCGCTTTGTTGCGCACCATGTACCAGTCGATTGGACGGTTATCCGCTATTGTGGTTTGCATGGAGTATCTAATCTCTAGCTTAGAGTATCTCTTGTAATGCCCGCTTTTGCCCTTCGTCCGTTGTAAACATACAATACGACTGTGGGTTTTAGCTTGGTGTTCGTTTTCTGTTCAAACCTAATTGGTACTAACATACTAACGTTTTATGGCTTGAGCATGTGGTTATTATTGTTTAACGCGACATCATCGCAGCGCCCTCAGCGCATGATATAACTCTCTCTGTGCCCCCCCTTTTTGGGTAGCATCTGTAATATTACAAAGGTTTCTCTAATATAATTTCCTAAGATACCACAATTCCTCTTCTCATTCATGGGTTCACCTTGCCATTACTAAAATCTCCAAAACTCGTGTTCTAACTCACCTACTGTGGAGTTGCGACCTTATGTCATTTTATTATCCAGCTATCCTTGATTTTTCCTAACCTTTTTAGTTTGACTGAGATCTCTCTCGTCAATACATGGTTTACCTAGTCAGGATTCCATTCACTGACTTAGACACAAAGTTGATTACCTCCTGGGTCCTTACACTACTCGTTTACATACATGGGGTACCATATTGATACATTACTACTTACCCATGAAATACCCGACCTTAAATATAGTGATTAAAATTATCCTAATCTGTATTTAAGAGCCTAATAACGCTTAAGTAATATTGGGGAGGAAAAATAAATCCAAAAGAAATAAAGAAACGCTTAAAAAGCGGAAAACGCTAAATAAGCGTTAAATAACCAAATGAGGTATGAGACCTCGGTTAGCGTATTATATGGATTCTAAAGGTTTAATAAGGCCTAAATAATATATGGGAACAACTCCTGAAGAAAACGGATCCAAATAATGTATTAAAACGCTAATAGAGCTTTAGCGTACGTTTTTCGAGAAAACCCAAAAACGTGATTTTAAGTGGTCAAACGGACCCGTAAAAATTATAAATCATTAAATAACAATTATTAAGCATTTATGGAAGCTTAATAGTCAATGACAATAATTAAACAATAAAATTCCGGAAAACGGGCCCGGTTAGTAAATAGTGCTAAACCGGGTAAAATAACGAGCGTTTTCTGTAAAAGACGAAAAACGCTCCAACTAGTATAACTGTAGGGGGGCCGGTTTTTAACAGTCAAATAACTCCCTCACACACACATGTAACTAGCTAATTAAATAAGAGAGCAAAAGCAAAAAGTAATAAAGTAAAAGTTACTTTATCCCTTCTCTCTCTCCTCACCCACTCATTTCTCTACTCTCTCACCTCCCTCCTTCCTCACCCATCCGATTTCTCCCTCCTCTCTCTTCTGGTTGGGCGATTTTGAAGCTCCAAAGAGAAGATTCAATGGCTTCTCACCTTTTCCTCCATACTCCACCTTCATTTGAGCTCCAAATGTAAAAATAATTACATATTTGTAATCCCCTCATCATCCTCTACACTTCTCTCTTTTCAAAATTCAAAAATGAGGAAGTTCATCTCCATGGGTTTTCCCCATTCAAAGAGAAAATAGCATCAATGGGTAGCTTGGAGTCTCCTCTCTCCATTAAGGTAAAAATCTACATGAAAAACTCACATTTTCTTCATCTTCCTTTGGTAACCGATTTTGCCCATTGTAATGCCTTGTTTTCTCTCTCTCTTTTGAGCATCAATTTCACCTTGCAATGGTGGTGGATTCTCCTTCTTGAACCAAGTGCTAAAACCCCTCCTAAAACACCCCAAAGGTAAACCCTAGAAAACTTGCTTTAAACATCTCTATGAACTAGCATTAATTAAAGGGTTAGTATGTTAACTATACTTGTTTTATGTGCTTTGGGTGATGAGAATGGAGTTTGGCAACTCCATTCCCCATGTGACCGAATTGTACAAGAAAGAGAGGAGAAGAAGTGGAAAAGAAAAGAGGAAATAAGAGCTTAAGGTAAGAGCTCTTTCTTAATGCTAAATTTAATGCATTAGAGTCATGGACTGGGTAACGCTTTTCCCAAAGGTTGTATTGTATTGTAGTGTTGGCATTTTGGGTATTTTGTCTAGTATGTGAATTGTAGGCCTTGGAGCCAAGTATTTGTGGTGTGCATTAGTATTGTGGATTGCGTAATGATGTCTTGGTACTGTACTTGAGGACGTATTGTGTACTAAGATTTTGTATGTGTGCTGGTAGACTCTTGTATGGGTGTGTGGCTAGATTAGGAATGATTTGGTGAGAATTGATATGTGTGGCTAAGTAAGAAAAGTAGGTGAACTAGGGCAAAATTTTGGTAGAAATGTGCATTAATGGATGACTTGGTGAATGGGAAACCAAGGTGTGTATTAGGGATTTTAGGGATGTTTAATGACCATGGAGTAGTAGTTACAGTATGAGAATGAAAGAATGTAAAATCTATAGCAAGAGTTGTTGAATTGTATTGGAGAAACTAGGAGAACTTATGTACAAGACCTAGTGAATGAGTGTTGGACTTGAAGAGGTGAGGTAATGAATTGTAGGCCTTGGAAATGGCATTAGGAGAGGAAATTACGTGTGGAGGAAGTAGGAACCAAAATCTGTAGCAAACAAAACTAGGGTGAATTTATAAGTGTTGAAATGAAAATGTAGAATATGTGTGTGATTGGTATGAAAAGGAGTAATGGATTTGAGTATGTTTAGAAGCTTAATTAGGTGCTTAAACATGTGGGATTAAGTGTAGGAACATTTGAGAATTTATTAGGCAAAGAAAGGAATTGAACAGAGCAAGAAAAATGCAAAATATGTTACAGACCTGTTATGGTCCGGGACTTAGGTCCAGGACCAAGTCCCGGACCACCCTCTGAAAACACCCCGAGAGTTACTGACCAAGCCTGGTCCGGGACTTGAGATAGGCACAAGGTCCCGGACCACAGTGTAAAAACTAGCCGAGAGTATGGACAACGTTTGGTCCGGGACTTAAGAGAGGGATAATGTCCCGGACCATAGTAGAAAATGTGCCCGAGAGTTAGGACCAGTGTTGGTCCGGGACTAAGGACCCAGACAAGGTCCCGGACCAACCAAAAATTGTAAAATTAAGCTTATTAAATGGCTTTTAAGGTAAGGAAGTGAATGGTAATGATAGTATAAGGTAATTAGTACTTAATTAATGATGTTTAAGGGTCATTAAAGGTATAAACAAGTTGGAAAATTAAGTAGAGAGTTGTAAGTATATGAACATTAAGTTAAACCGCAACGGACAACGGGTAAGTACGGAGTAGTAACTATGAATGTATTGTAATGCTTAGTATTAACTGAACCATTTGACATGTATCATTATTCGTGGATAAGAATCAAGGAACAAGAGGAACCAAAGGAACAAGGGAGCACCCGGTAAAGTAAATTCCGGTAAAAAGGTATGATTTCTTCATGCCCTGTATCCTAATCTGGTTACCCCGATTTGTGTGCTTACTTGATCACCTAATAAGATGAACGCATGAATCGGAGTATATTGCACTTACTTGTGTTTGTTTATATTGTTCTTGATATTTGTCTTGAACAATAGTTTGTATAATTCATGAAATATATGAATGATGATGGAGTGTATTCGTATCTCGTAGTGTACTTGTATATTGTATTGTATTTAGTATGAATGTGTATATGAGCAATGTATTTGTGTATGTGGCTTGAATGAATGACTTCTACTAATTCCTAACTACCTAACTCCTAACGTAAGTATTGGATAAATTGGAATGAGTAGAAGTCCGATAGTTTCGGCCACGCGTGAGGATGAGGATACCAAGAGGTTGGATCCGATTCCTGGTTCTTAAACTGGTCCACGACCCAAAACCCCTTAAATGGGTAGCATCCTGGATTGGTGAACCAAGTAAATCCCGGTGGTGGGACAGAGTAGTCCCCGGGCCGGAGGTCCCGACGACTTGACTTGAGTAAGTAAGTAAGTAAGTAAAGTATGAGTATGTATGCGTAAGTATTGTGTAACGAGTAAAAGAGTAATCTCCACCCGATTAACCCGGGTGGACAAATGAAGCTAACAAGTATAGAGTATTGTGCATGTATTGCGTAAGGACTGTGTATGTATTGAATATGTATCGTGTACGTGTATCCCGGAAGAAGGTAAGTAAGAATTTGGTTGACTTGTATTGTCTTCCTTGCATGTATTGTACAGTGTGTATGTGTGTATGCCTTGTAAAGTATTGTAGTATTATGTACGAAAGCATGTATGCATGTATGTATGAAATAAATGAATTGCATGTATTCGACCAAGTGGTCGGCGTACCCTCACTAGTACGCGGGGTATGCGGTTATCATATGCAGCGAAAGCTGACCCCCTAGGGGGAACGTTTTTAGTGTGCAGGTACCCGAAGCGGATATGGTCAAGGTAAGAGACCGGTGAAGACACTTGGATAGTTAGAAACAGAATGTAGTAGTGTGCTAAGTGGCACACCCTTGTATTTAGAAAGTAAGTAGTTTGTGAGGAATGGGTAGTGGTTAGACTCTTAGTGAGTATGTATGAATTTGGAAGAGGTATCATACTTGTATAAGGATCCTAGTAAACTCGGTGTATGGTATTGTATTGTATCGAACTTATGGATCGCATTGAATGGGAATTGTAGTACTTGGTTGTAATTGCAATAAGGATGGTATTGGTGTAGCGCTCAGATATTCCGGTCCATCAGACCGATGCGGTATGTAGTAGTAGTAGCCTTGTTAGTCAAGTGGGTGACTAACGGCATTGTATCACCCACCGTATGTAAGTATGTATCCGCTGCGTGAATCTGGAAGCACGAGGAGATTGAATGGTAATGACAGTATTAGCGGTAGGGGTGTTACAAAAAGTGGTATCAGAGTGAAGTATCGCTCTGATGACTGGAAATACCGAGTTTAGGAATACCGAGTTAGGAAGTAGAAGCTTAGGGCTAATGGCTGAGTGTTAGCATTAGAGATATGCTAGTTAGGAACTACCGGTGAGTACCGGATACCTACAATACCAGACCCGCCCTCCACAAACCCACTGTATAACTTGGGAAAGAACGCCAGAGAGAAGGAAAGTCCTCTCATACTCGGGAAGACCCGATCTGGTAGTTGTGACACCACCATACGGTAAACGTGAACCGACATATAGTAGATTCCAAGAATTGGAAGTCCCGGAGACGGATCCCGGTTGAGCAACAATACCCGCACTTAATAGCGGTAGGATATGCACTCCAACCACCAGGAGGATGCAACTTACAACAGCATGGGGCGACGTGCTTAGCAGTCGCGGAGCCTAGCTAGTCAACCAGTAGTAGGAAGGAAGCACTAAACGTGCAACGAAATAGAAAAGGAGTAGTAATGGAACCCAAGACACAAGTCTGCGGGGCAGCAGTAGCTAAACAATACCACCAATGGTATACCGACTGACTAAAGGCCTAGTCGAGAGCGGTTAACTCCAAAACTATAACGCCAAAAAGGTTACGAAACCTGGCTAACATAGCTCAGACAGCTACGGGAACATTCACAAGATATAATCTGACGTAAACTACAACCGTAATGCCTAAACCGACTCAGGCTTAGTAACCACAACAAACCAGTGGAAACGAGCAACAAGGAAAAACATAAGGCGAATAAATGGGAGTCTCCAAGGATCGGAGAAACATCCCGATCAACGACAATCATGTCAAGATCATTGAGAAGCTACCTAAAAGATTGAGTATCCCAATCATAGATCAATAAGATCAAGGGAAGAGTCAAGAAGACTATCAAATACGAGTGGAAACCATACAGCGATCGGTATAGGATTACCCAAAAACCACCAGTACCACGCACTTGCCACGGCAAGTGCAGTAAGAACAGGAACATGTAGAGAACTTTTAACACACCACAGGTACATAGTAATGTACCGTGACTGCAATGAAGCAACTACCGGATCACAAATCCTGAAATTGGAAGAATGGAACACTGGAAAGGCTTAGCAGCCCGACCATTGTAATAAGGACATACCAGTCAGCAAGAAGCTGGACTTGGTCAAGACCTCAAACATGGCTATGCCATGAAGAACTTCTTTTAACACCGAACTACAATTTTCAAAACCCAATTTTCTTTCAAAAACCACAACCTTTCTTTAAACCTTGGATTTTTAAACAAAACCAACAAATTACGGTGAGTATCATTGAATGATACAAGAGGAGTTGACGATAGAATGCTTCACCTAGGCGTGCGACGAGCACTACGAGTGTACCCAATTGCGGGATGTGGGACGACCACACTCCGAAGGAGCTTGCGGGCCCGACAGATAGTCGGGTAAGTGGTAATGTATCAATATGGTACCCCACATATGTATACATGTAGTGTGCGAAGCACGGGAAGTAGTCAACTCCGTTCTACGGACCATGAGTAAGTTCAAACCCGAACAGCTGGACACCTCAGACGATCAAGTATAAAGGAACTCAGAGAATCCATCTGAAGATAAGGAATAAGAACTAGAAAGTGCAAAGAGCACAGACTAGCAAGTATAGACATCGGATATGTCTTAAAAGACTTCAAGCAAATACATGACAGCTGGAAGGTATACCCAGCCTGAACCCAGTAAGGCAAAGGCCTAACGTGAACACCGCAATGTTCAACAAACGGGACACAATTCCCAAGAACAAATACAAAACTACCGGGGAGCATAATTCATCAATGAAGAGGATATTAAACCTAGTCTAGAACACTAGGAGAAAGTATAAACAGTCTACCCAAGGACAGGAGGCGTTATAACCCTAAAGAGTATAACTCAAACTAAAATACCACAGGGCGGTATAGCGGACACAACATATCATAAACATTAGCCGGATGGAACGGCGTAACCTAACAACACCCAGGAGAAATCCTTGAAGGGTGTCTGAATTGCAACAATCGAACAACAGTGACATGATAAAAGCACAGAAGCTAGAACGAACACTCGGTTAAGACACTGAAGGGATTTCACTTAACAGGAAATGCCCTAAATTACTAAAAGGCATTGATTAACACCAAATGCCTAAAGGACCTCCTATGAACGGAAGCGTGATGTCACGACTTACCATGGAGCCCAGTAATACCTCCAACCTATGAGGTACACAAGGAGTGGAAACATGTATAAGCAGCTTGCAAAGAGCATAGCTTACAACAATAAGGCTTAAAAGCCATAAACCAAATACGTCATGTAGACTTTGACGGTTGCAAAACCACACCATTTAACAACAAAACTTGCAAAGATATTGCTTCATACGACAAACAGACTGTCGAATGAACAACTCAATTAAAAGCTCCACATAATGAGCGGCTTGGTGTAATGGTTACCTCAGTGTCACTGTCACTAGAGCATCAGTCTAGTATACAGTTGACGGAGTTCTTAATTACCCTTCATGCCTTCTGTAGAAATGGTAACACAGAGGCATAGGAATTGTGATAATGCCAACATTGGCTGAGTCCACACTTGGACACTACGGGAAACTTGAGGAAAGGTACCTCTCATTAACCGAAGACCACCAATGTGGTGAAGATGTGAACCCATAGGAAAGGCTTCCATCTACTATAACAATAAAGCCTACGCATATAGAAATTGCCAAGAGGCGATGGAACAAGGAAATGAGATTTCCAAACCATTGCGACTTAAAGGAGTGAGTATACTCCATATGCACCCAAGCATGTGGTGAACCATTGTGTAAACACCAACATGGTAATCCTTTTCATGAGACCTATGAGTGGAAATAAAACCCCTCGACACGAACTTCATTTATCAATGATAGAAAACGGGACCAGAAAACCCTTGAAGTTTCTTGGGATGTTCCGGTGAGGTGCACACAAGGTAAAACTACACAGCTAGAGCCTGTAACCAATGCTCAGCACTGGAAAACAGTAATTGTCAAAAACAATCAATGTGAATACACATTGGACACCACGAATGACCAACGCTCAAGAGAGCTTAGAACCCGATGAATTATTTCATCCATTGTCAACCAAGACACTTGGTAAATTGTATCATAAACGATGAAGAAATGTGAGGTAAGCTAACCTACACACGGACCCCAAATTGAAATAAAACATCTCCACATTGGGAAGATAGTAATATTGCGTATGCTACACAACCATCATACACATAACATAGGAACCTTGTTTATCCACACCATAAGGAAATGGTGCCAATGACAATGACAATGACAATGAGTAAAGAGGAATTACCACAGTAACAGGGACGACAAAAACAATGTTGTGTAAGCAGTAAAAGTATGGTGCGCAACAAGCGACCGCTATGAGGAAGTAGTTAGTCAATGACACGGTATAAGTATGAGAACAGGCAAAATATTCATTCCTATCACATAAGTGATTTCTGCCAAGCGTTTACGCCTCTGCACTCTGTATGACTGAGTGTTTTGGTATTGCACTGGTGGCAGCTGATGATCTAATGGGATAGCTAAATATGGAGAATGTAAATCGTAGTAAACCCTTCCTTTCACCAACGAATATGGCATAAGTCATTTAAACAAGTTTACCTACAAACCGTGCTGCCTAGGCCAGAGCACACTAAGAGGGTAGAACATACTACATCACGAGATGTTAATTCTGTAACGCCCCTACTACAATAACACCGCGGAATATAAAATTTCTACGGCGTTTACAGACCATCGGGTTCCAACACCCACCAAACCTCACCAATTATACTTATAAAATTACAAAAGCTACGGTCTGACTCGAGAAAAACAACATAAACATAACTACTAGTAAAATAGAATAACTCTCCACAATTCCTAATTCCCATCCCATCACTCATGTCTTCGTGGCCACCTGTATAAAAAATTTATACCTGCAAGATGAAACCACAGTCCACCCCGGGAGGGGTAGTCAGTCCCTGGAATGAACTGTACAATTCTCCAAAACAAACTTATAAAACAACTATTAATAAATATTAGCTTGAAAACAATCACTTAACCACACAGAGCAAGGCATTCCAAATCACCAAATCAGATAACAAGTTAAGAATAAAGATGAATAACGACTGGTAAAGTTAGTGAAACAAAACCACACCATGTTTTAGTGAACATCCAATGCCTTAGTAAACCCAATTCCCGTTCGGAGTATAAAGAACCAGATGATCACAAAGGACCAGAATGATAAGATAGATCCAAGAATCAATAACTCAAGAGTGAATATTCAACTGGGAGAGATGACCCCACCGCCAATATAAATGTCCGTATGGACGAGGGATATACAGCCCCCTGCTGTCAGATTAAAATGTCCTGGTGGACGAGGATATACAGCCCCCTGCTGTCAAATATAATACCCCTATGGGCGAGGGTATACAGCCCCCTGCTGTTACCATTGAAGACGCGCGCACGTCGAAACTCAAGAACCAGCTCATGATGAAATATCAGAGTCAAAGAAGATTTCCAGATTGACCTTTTTTCCAAATTCCCACTAGATCACTAACTACCCAGAGCAATACCAAAACACTCATCCTACAGAGTGCAGAAGCGTAAACCCTAAGCAGTCATGTCTAACGGGGCACCAAATAGAAGGAACCAATACCCAAGTGAGTTTCGCATTCAAGGCTCAGTTAGTCACACAAGCTTAGTTAGTCACACAACTTTCCTTTTTAGAATTCCTCTTAAAGTCAGTTAGCGTTTCCCGAAAACGACTCACAAGTCAATCAGCAAAAGTAACGGAGTACGAGAATCGTACCTGGTCAACGCTGTAGCATTTCTAGTAACTCGTGCAAACATCCAATTCCTCTGAGAACATTGAAGATATTTACTATCAATAACCTGTACCCTAGTTAAACTACATAAATTCCTCTCTCTTTTTCCAAATCTCAATTATCTTATAAGCCCTCGCTTAAATGTTATGTATAACCTTTGACTTATTTTAGAAGTTTATAGCCCAAGTTTTAGGATCAAGGAATCTATTTTATTAACACCTGCTAACTGACCACTCCTATCCACTTTATTCATATTTAACCACAATCCTCACATTCAAGACTTTTGAGACCTTAATATCATAAATGTGTTTATATTATATAATTAAATCTAAGAATTCAATAACAATCTTAAGCTCAAAACCTTTATTCTTAATTTAGAATAAACATTGTATTATGACCTATGATGGACTCATCTCAGAATACTATACTATTATCTCACAATGTAAAGATTATGTATTTAAACAATATCTACTAGATAACCCATTATGATTAAGTCTTTCCCTTAACTTAATTAAGATCTACATCTTGTATATTGGAATCATAATGTTGTAGATACATTTTATTATAACTTAATTGAGCCACTAAACTCAATTATCATATCCTTAGTTCAGAATGACTTCCTATTATAACCGTCTAATAATCTTGTCATAAGATGTTGAATTACCTCTCATATTGAAACAACTATATTATAGTTAACTTAGACTTATCGAACTCTTACATTTAGTATTCACAAGGTACATTATTGGCTTAATTATTACCTATATAATAAGGTGTTTAAATATAACCTTTTATGTATCCTTACTTACCTTTAATCTCCTAAATGTTTTATTTTTACACACTTACACTCTATAGACTATGTATAATCCTTTTGTACTAAACTTCAATAAACTTAAGCCTTAAATACGTTTTAAATTGTTTTACAAAACCTAAGGTTTCAAAGGAATAACTTAATAAATTAATTTCCTTTATTGTATTTAGGATGGACAATATATATACATAGAGTAGAATTTATCAAAGAATTAAATTCTAGTTCGTAAGCGAAATTGTTAATTATATGAAAATTCTCATATTTTATATTCAAATAACCTATCATTATTTCCCATTACCGTAAAGTATATCCCTATAATATCTTATGTAACTTTGTTTTATCTAATAAAAGTTCAAAGGTTTTAAGTATCAAATTCCTATTTATAAACCTTCTATAAATTCTAACGACTAAATACCTCACTTAATTGTAAACTCACATCCTAAGTATTGGTAATAAATGTGAAATGTATTTCATATGGCTTATCTAATGCCAAGAAACTTAAGGATTATTATTTAGATAAATTTCCAAATCATAGTTTAATAGTTTTATATCATAATCCTTTTAATGATTTTATCTTAAAACATTAAGTTATATTCCAATACCATAAATGTTAAGAAATGATTAAATCTAGACTTACTCCACCTCACATTTAGATGTAAAAGTATTTCATTTATTTTATTATTGTTTATATATTAAGAACATTTAGATGTAAAAGTATTACATTTATTTATTAATTATACAGTAAGTTCTATTTGTGTAAAATCTAATTACAAATATTCCTAAGTCCCAACTTATTAATACCTAACCAAATTATAGATTTACATTATGGTCTTTGACAAATAATATTCACATGTATTTTAATATGGTTTATATAAATCTTAGAAATCCAAGATAACTCTTTAAGCTTAATTTCATAACCACAATTCAATACTACCTCATATAATATTCTTTTAATAGTATTATGTATAGGTTTAGTTTAACTTATTAATTCCTTCATATTCTATTTGCTATAAGGTATTTTATGTCTTTTATTTATTTATTTATCGTATATGTATACTAGGATTTATTCAAGACATTCTTTATGTAGTTTTATTGCATTTAATTATTATATTACCTTTTACACATATCTACATCGAAAATATGGTTTATAAAATAAAGTATTTTCCTTAGTTTCAATTAAGTATATTAACTACCATATTATATAATTAATATAAATGTAGATTAATTTAGTTCCTTGATTTAACCTAAGTTACTATTTTATTCCCTTTTTATATATGCGTAAAAAGATATATATTTATTCCTTAGTTTAATTAAAATATTAACTCCCATATAATATGATAAATAAAATGTAACAATAATTAAATTCCTCGATTTACATAAGTTTCTACTTAAATAAGTATATATACATATATGTAAATAATTTCACTTCTTTTAAAAGCTAATACCAAAACATTTATAAACTTACTGTTATAAAATGTTAATTTAGTGTTCCATATTTTTCCCAGCTTAAAAAGTTTATAACAACCATACTTTAATTTTGGTTACATTAAAAACCATATTTTATAAGTTATTCTTATGAAAAACTCATAACCACAATTTTTAAAACCTTTTACCATTGCCCCAAAATTCCCAAATTTAATATACAGTAACTATAACATTTTAGACATATTATAAAAATTTTATTTCACAAAAATATCTTTTAAAACTAGCCAAATAATTCCAGAAAACCCGTAACTTGCAAAAATCATAACTTACGTTTAAAAACTCCAAAACCATATTAATTTACATCAAAATAAACTAGATTTTATAAGGAATCTATGGTTAAAATTTCAAGTCAAAATACCTTCGGGAAGGCCATTAACTAAATTCAACAAGTTAGAGTTTATTTCTGAAATCATAATAAAAACTTATACTCTTAATTTGAAACGATCTAATCTCAGCCGTCCGTTACTTATAACTAAAATCGAACGACTGCTGAAAGCCGAGTTCATCATCCGCCCCCAACTCGATTCGAGTACTAAATCACTAATTTCTCACAATCTACAGAACCAAATTGAGTGATTCATGTTTCTATGGTTTCGAAATTCAATTACGGTTCTAATGATACCAAATTCGCTAGCTATAATGCAGGATTCACTGGTTTTCGAATTCATTTTCAAAGTTAGGGTTCGTAAGGGTTGCCGAGTTCGAATTTGTCAAATTCACTCAATCTACTGCGTAATTGATGCAATTGAAACATGTTTTTGACCGACAATGTAATGTAGATTAGCAAGGTTGAAGGAATTTGAAGGACTTACCGGAATTGCAAGAACGGAGCAATTTGAATTCAAAATTCTGGAAAGTTTCGAACTTTCGAGCAGTTCAAGAGGCCGACTTTGAGGATCTATAACTTGCAGTACAGATCGAGTTAGGCTATGTGTAAGGGCTTAATCGAAAGAGTAAACTTACCTCTACATATCGATAACAAGAACTAATCCTAACTCGCAACACACAGAAAGAAATTAAAGTCGCAAGTCACGAGTTTATACCTTACAGTTTCGGTATGATTTTATGTGCTGCGGAATCAGAGACTTTAGGCAACTATATCCTCCAAACGGTTGGGAATTGGCTTTGGTCATCAACATGAAAGTTTTAGAGGGATTAGAGCTCTTCAAAACGAGCTAAAGAACATGAAATTTGGCTGAGAAACTGAAATACCCCGTAATTAAAAATAGTGATTTATTAGGCTAATAAGTAATTTAGAGGCTTAATTAAGTATAAATAAATATTAGGGAACAAATCCCGAAGAAAACGGATCCTTAAAATGGATTAAAATCACTAATGAACACTAAAGCGCGTTTTTCGAGGTAACCGGGGAAAACGTGTCTTTAAGCGGGTCAAATAGACTCGTAACAATTCTGGTCAACTAAACAATCATTAATAAATATTAGTGAAGCTTTAGGACCAATAAAATCAATAAAACGAGAGATTAGTAAAAACTGTCAAAAACAGGAAGTTGTGGGGGAGAAACATAATTAGCACAAACTTATGTGTCCAATATTGTAAATAAAATTTTAAGATCCCCATGAGTGCTGTGTGCTGTCCGATTTTACATATATACACACACACACTCTACTCTCTTTTACTCACTAAGGACAAAAACAATTAAAAACACAAAAGAAACCCTCTCTCTCTCATTCTCTCTCTCCTACACTCATTTTACTCCCTCTCTCACGTAAAGCTCACCCTCCTCCTCTCTATTTTTCTCCTCTTGACCGATAACAATGGAGGAAGCAAAGAACCACTAAAAACCTCTACTTCTCTCCTTTGTAACTCTCTCCAAACTTCTCCAAAAATTATAAAAACACCACCATTCTAATCCTCTCACCAAGAGCTACATTTTCATCTTTCCAAAATCCAAAAACAACAACTTTCGATTTTATGGGTATACCCCATTTGGAGCTTCAACGCCACCATTAGAAGGCCCTCCTTCTCCTTGTTCTTCTAAGGTAAAAATATTTTGAAAACTCCATCTTTTTCTAGCTCTTGTGGGCAAAACGAAATTCATAAACTAAACCCTTGTTCTTCCTCTTGTTCTAGCCGATTTTGGCTTGTTGGTGGAGTTGGAAATATTGTTCTTGAGCCACTCCAAGCTCCATTTGAACCCTTGCAAGGTAATATAAATTCTAAACCCTAGAATGTGCATTAGAACTCAAATAATGTTTAAGGTTAGTTTTAGTATTGAAAACATGTATGTTGATGGGCTGTAGCATTGGAGGTTTGGTTTGAAAACCGGTAGAGAGAGAGAGAAGGAAGGAGAAAAGAAAAGAAAGAAAGGCTAGAGAAGAACTAGGTAAGAATGCTCTTGGGTGTAACTTGGTATGTATATGTATAATGTAACAGATTTTTTAGAAATGAAAATTGGTATTGTAAAATGATAATGCATTAGTAGTATAATGTGTAAGAGAATGCAAACATTGTGAACCTTTGAAAACAGTTTAAAAACTGTCACAAACAGATTGGGAATTTAATGTAATGTGCAGGAATTTTATAATGTTGAATGGGTAGTATTTGTGTGGAAGAACTTAGTATATTGTTGTTGTGTACAAACAGGTGGATTGGTTAGTAATGTGAGTGTGAACAATGTGGTGAGAGTGTAAAAATGTAGGGAGACTATGGCAAAATTTATCTAGAATTAGAACACTTAGTGAATTTTTAACTAGGTGAATGATGTAAGTTGTAACAGATTTTGAGATAGATAGATAGAGGGAAGATGGGGAGAGATAGTTAATGTAGTTGTAGTGTATTAGAGGTGTTAGCAATGACATTAGAGGAGGGAGTTGTAGATGGAGAGAGTTAGAATAAAATCTGTAGCAAAACACAACTAGGAAACAACTAGTGAGAGTGTTGAGTTGAAACTTGGAAAATTATGTGAGTGAATGAGTATAGAATTGTGTAAGGAGTTAATGAATGAACTAAGGTGTATTAGGAGGTTTAATTAGTGTTAAAACATGTGGGATTAAGTGTAGGAACAATGGGGAAATAATGGGTAAGAAGAGGGACTGAAAACAGAAATTAAAATGCAAATACTGGGGCGGACCGACCTTGGGACCGAACTTGCAAGGTCGGTCGAGCCCAGATTTTCAAGACGGGAAAGCTTCTGGAATCGACCGGACTTGCGACCGGACTTGCAAGTTCGGTCGGACTAGGAAATTTTCCCGTCTGTAACCTACTGGAATGGACCGACCTTGCGACCGGACTTGCAAGGTCGGTCGACACAAAAATTTTTCCGTCAGGTAAGCTACTGGAATGGACCGACCTTGCGACCGGACTTGCAAGGTCGGTCGGGCTAAAATTCGCCTGTAGCAAAACTTACTGGAATGGACCGACCTTGGGACCGGACATGCAAGGTCGGTTGACTCCAGAATTTCGAAACCAAAACTTACTGGAATGGACCGACCTTGCGACCGGACTTGCAAGGTCGGTCGGCCAGAAGAATTTCCGTAACCTGAGCTACTGGATGGACCGGACTTGCAAGGTCGGTCGCAAGTCCGGTCCGGTCAAAAAAAAAAATTAAATAATATGTATATATATATATATATATATATATATATATATATATATATATATATATATATATATATACATATATATATATATATGTACATGTATGAAAGCATGCCAAAGTAAGTAAGAAAGTGAACTTAAGTAATGAAAAATAAGTAAGTAAAGTGTAGTGTAAGAAGTGTAAGGACATAGTAAGTAGGAGTTAAGTTGATGATAGGTAAATTGATCATTTAATTGTATGTATATAATAGGACTTGATTTGTGACACCGGAGGACGTTTGGAAGTACGTACAACGGTGAACGGTATGGATTCCTCATGCCCCGTATGCTATCTTGGTTACTCTGATTTGTGTGTTGTGTGCTAATTGATCACCAAATAAGATAAATGCACGAATCGGAGTTAATATGCATACTTGTGAATATGTAGTGTTGTATGTTGTGAATATTTTCTTAAATCTTAGTTTGTATAATTCATGAAATGTATGGATGATAATGAATGTGTGTATGTATGTTGTATTGTACCGTGACCGTTATTTATTGTGTTTGGACTTCTAACTTATTCCTAACAAGCTAACCATCCTAACTTAAAATGGTAATTAAATTGGAATGAGTAGAAGTCCGATATAGTTTCGGCCACGCGTGAGGATGCGGAGTCACGAGAGGTTGGCTCCAATTCCTGACTCTTAAACTGGTCCGCGGCCCAAATCCCTTAAGTGGGTAGCATCCCGGATTGGTGAGTCAAGTAAATCCCGGAGGTGGGACGGTGTAGTCCCCAGGGCCGGAGGTCCCGACGACTTAACTTGAGTATAAGTAAGTAAGTAAGAATGAGTAAGTAAAGTAAATGAAAGTAAGTATTTGTAAGTAAGAAAAAGTAAGTAACGAGTAAAAGAGTAAAGCATTCCGATTAACCCGGATGCATAATTTGGCTAACCTTGTGAAGGTAAGTAAGTGTGTGCTACTACATTGTTGCCTTGAATTATGTAATGAATTGTGTGAGCATGTAATTTGTATGAAAGCATGTATGTATGAAATAAATAAATGGCATGTTTAGTGGACGTCAAATAGTCGGCGTGCCCTCGCTAGCACGCGGTATATGCGGAGTCCATATGCAGCGTTTGCTGAGCCCCTTGGGGCACCATTTTTACTACACGCAGGTACCCGCGAGGGATGAAGATGTGAAGACCTAGTTTCATTTCTTTATCTTCTTTTTGGGTTGTAAACAATGCATTATGATGGGTGTACTAAGTAGTACATGGCTGTAACTTTTGATTAGCCGGTGTACCATGGGGTACACCTTTTTGGATATTGATGGAAGGGAATTGGTATAGATGAGAAAAAGATAGAAACTCATTCTTTTGGGAAGTGTGGTAAAGGATGTAATGTAATACTTTAATACTCGGTGATCCATTGATGTAAGTATTCGGTATATGGTATTTTGGTAAGTAATTAGTAGCTCGGTACGTTATGTTCATCAGACCGTTACTGTAAGTATTAGTAGCCTAGCTAGCCGTATGGGCGGTTAGCGGCATTGTTTCACCCGCCGTAGTAAGTATGTAATAATTCCGCTGCGAACTCGTAGGATTAATAGGACGATTAGACGGTAAGCATAGGATTAGCGGTTGGGGTGTTACAAAAAGTGGTATCAGAGCGTAGTAACGCTCTGATGTCCTTAGTACCGAGCATAGGGGATTACCGAGTTAGGATTTCAACCGTCTTAAGACGGATACTTAGAAACCTAACTAGGAACTACCGTGTTAACGACGGATACCCTTAACGTTCTTATGAACGATACCTTGCTTAAATTCCAAGACCTTTGAGTCATATCTTGCAAAGCCTAACGTAACTGTTAAATATTCAGATGTCAGGCAGAGGTCCAGGTCGCCCCAGAGGAGGGGGCAATGACGGACCCGGCGCGCAGACGATAGCTGAGATCGTCGCCGCCACGGTAGCGCAGATGCTACCACAAGTAATCCAAGCTGTACAACAATCCCAACAAAACCAACAAACTCAAGCGGGGCCAATCCCTCCCCCACCACCCAGAGAAGCAAACTGGGTAAAAGCTGTAGCGGAGCTCCGCCCTCCCTGCTTTAGGGGCGAGAGTGATCCGGCTAAGCTCGAGGCCTACATCTCCGAGATGGAGACGGCCTTCGAAACACTCGAAGCTCCTGCTGGAGTTCGAGTCAGAGTTGCTGCTTACTACCTCAAGGATGCTGCAATGGATTGGTGGAAGCTGGTCAAGCATGAGCACGTCAGCGACCCCACATTCGATTGGGATTCTTTCGCCTCACTCCTCCGTTCAAAATACTACCCGGAGCATGTAAAAACAAAGAAAAGGCTAGAGCTAGACGCCTTAAAGATGACAGACAAGATGTCTGTGGATGAGTACTACCGCACCTTTACCTCCATTCTGTCTCCTCCCTGATCTAGGATACACCGGCCAGGTGTTGGTCGATCGCTTCTATGGCGGTCTGAGCCATCGCCTACGGTACGGTATGGGCTACACGAGATTTACCTCCCTTCAGGTAAATAACGGTTAACCCTTAGTATCATTTCAATTCCTTAAATTCCTTGAGTTCTTTGAATCTTCTTTATTCCTCCTTAAATGAGAATCCCGGCTAATACCTGAGATTTCAGGAGTGTTATCACGCGGCTTCTCGCGTTGAGATCACTTGCCAACTAAGGGATGAAGAGACCGCGCTGAAGCGCAAAGCTAACAACAAAAACACCAGCACTGAGGAGCAGAACCAGGGGAAGAGCTGGAAAAAGAAGAAAGGGAATTTCTTTCAGCAATCCCAAAAGAAATCCCAGGGTGAGAGCAGTGCCCATGCTGAGCAGGGCAAACCAACTGAGCTTCTTCAGCTTGGTTATTCTGCACCGGTGGCAGCTAAGCCACTGAGATCACACCCACCAAAGGGTAAATTCCTAATCCAATTTGTATTCGTATAAGTATCATATCTAGTATATCCACGCACACATGTGCTAACCCTCTAACCTCAGGTTCTAGCTCGGGAGCCGCCAAAACCTTCTCCGATGGCCGCACCTATGTGTGCAGAAAGTGCAACCAGGACCATCCTGGTAAGGACTGTTACGGGAGGGAGATCAAATGCTATAACTGCCAGAAGCTGGGACACACAGCTAACAAGTGCCTAGAGAATGGAAAGCCGAGGGGAACCTTCCAAAGCTACAAGCAGAGAGAGGGCAAGGAGGTGGCATCTGGCGATGCACCGGCCCAGCAGGCACCTCAGGGACAGGGATCCCGGGGCCCTCAGAGGGGCGCACCTCAGAGGCAGCCTGTTCTGCATGTCATTGACCGCGATGGGTTCGGTTCGAAATCCAGCCCAGGTAATCATCTAAACCTTTAATCCTTGAAATAGCATGCCTAGTAGTAGAGTAACTGTATGAGTGAATGCATGAGTAAATAAATGAAGTGTATATTAAGCATGAAATGAAGTAGTTGAAACTAGTACTCACCGTAGATGAAATTGTAACCATAGGAAACTTTAGTATCTGTTACCCGATACCGGTAACCTTGAATCAAGAAGAGATCGACATCACCAACCACGACTACACCAACAAACAGTGTCAGGTCATCCGACCAGGTATGATCTTATTAAAGGGATACCTGACACCCGAAGCGCAAATCTCAATCATTCGACGATGCAACGAGCTAGGAACGGGTCAAGGTGGATTTTACACACCCGAATTCCCCGGTGGAGCGAAGATGAAGCTGAAGATGATGTGCTTGGGAAAGGACTGGAATCCTTATACCAAGACATACCAGGAGACACGAACACAAGACAGCGACGCCACCGACAATACCACCAGAGTTTCAGACACTCATCACTCAAGCAGTAGAACTTGCACAACAATGTGAACCTGAACCGATACCCGCACTTGAAGCGGATCTCTGTATCGTCAACTTCTATGAGAAAGAAGGACGACTTGGGCTACACCAAGACAAGGACGAGACAGCGGAATCTCTTGAACAAGGAGTGCCCGTAGTGTCTTGGTCCATTGGTGATGACGCCGTATTCCTATATAGCGAGCAGAAGCGTGTGGACCTCGCACAGAAATTGGTATTGAGATCAGGAGATGTCCTAATCATGGGTGGAAACTCCAGGATGCTGTATCACGGGATCAATAAGATCAAGTTGAATACGGCACCGCCGGCAATAATCAATGCCACACACATGAAACCAGGACGCCTGAACCTTACCTTTAGAAAGTACTAAATTCCTAGTATCATGTAATCTATTAGTAACGTGTATTAGAGACACGACATGTATGATGGTTGGTTTATCAATAAAGAGCAGTGTTGATTTAATTCCACTTGTGTCCACCATCAATACTTATCCAATTGTGAATCCAATAGGTTGTGGACTCGGTACCGAAGGTAACCTGAGCATCCTCACCGAAGCACAAGCCGGCAAGAGCGGCACCATTCTAACGGGAACCTTCCCAGTAAATGGCATTGATGCCAATGTGTTATTCGACTCCGGCGCCTCTCACACTTTCGTATCACCATCCTTTGTGAAGAGGTTGAAGCTAGATGCGGATGAGCTACCGAACTTCATGGTTACTCTCCCATCGAAGGAGCGAGTAAAGTGCACCAAGTATTATCAGTCAGCCACAATCCAAATCAAAGGCGAATCGTTTCCCATTTCCTTCATCGAATTCAATGGCTTGGGATTCGACGTAATCATTGGATGAATTGGTTGGAGCGGCACAAGGGTAGAATCCTCTGCGCCGAGCATCGTTTGCTGCTCAAGAGTCCTTCTGGGGTTACAGTATCTTACCGCCAGAGACCGAGGGAGCCTTCGACCACACTTATATCTGCCATGGCCATGTACCGGGAGCTCAGAAAGGGCCAAGAGGTGTATCTTTGTTATGTACAAGACCTGGAGCGAGATCCAGAGTTCAGTGATGAAGTACCCATTGTATCCGAGTATCCCGATGTATTCCCTAAGGAGCTACCCGGCATGCCACCACCGAGAGCAGTGGAATTCGAAATTGATCTATTGCCAGGTACCGGTCCCATTGCTAGGGCACCGTACCGCATGGCACCAGCAGAGATGACCGAATTGAAAGAACAGTTGAGAGACTTCTAGACAAAGGGTTTATACGCCCGAGCGTATCACCCTGGGGAGCACCGGTTCTCTTCGTGAAGAAGAAGGACGGTAGTCTCCGACTATGCATTGACTACCGCGAGCTGAATGCGGTCACAGTCAAAATAAATACCCACTACCACGTATCGACGACCTATTCGACCAGTTGAAAGGAGCCTCAGTCTTCTCCAAGATCGACCTCCGTTCAGGGTATCATCAGATTGCAATCAAAGAGCAAGACATTGAGAAAACGGCATTCCGTACCAGATATGGCCACTACGAATTCACGTGATGCCATTCGGTTTGTCAAATGCACCAGCAAATTCATGGACCTCATGAACCGTTATTCAGTGAGCAGTTGGACACTTCGGTTGTGGTCTTCATCGACGACATCCTTGTATATTCCAAATCACCAGAGGAACATGAAATCCACTTGAGGAAAGTGCTTGAGACACTGCGCGAGAACCAGCTTTATGCGAAGTTCTCCAAATGCGAGTTTTGGCTTGATCAGGTATCATTCCTTGGACATGTCATCTCGAGCGCAGGTATCTCGGTTGACCCTTCTAAGGTAGAAGCTGTACGATCATGGCCTAGACCCAAGACTGTTACCGACATTAGGAGCTTTCTTGGTCTAGCCGGTTACTACCGGAGATTTGTAAGGGACTTCTCGAAAGTCGCTAAGCCCATGACTACACTGATGAAGAAAGATGCACCGTTTGTATGGACACACGAGTGCGAGCTATCATTTCAGAAACTGAAAGACTCATTGACCTCAGCGCCCGTCCTTACTCTTCCAGAGGGCACAGAGGGATTTGAGGTGTACTGTGATGCATCAGGCAAAGGAATGGGATGCGTACTCATGCAGCATGGCAAGGTTGTTGCTTATGCCTCCCGCCAGCTGAAAAAGCATGAGGAGAATTACCCGACTCACGACTTAGAGTTAGGAGCCATTGTCTTCGCCTTGAAGATATGGCGACACTATCTCTATGGGGTAAGCAAG
>JAIOTZ010001839.1:0-27898 GCA_023374045.1 Limonium bicolor
ATGGTAGTAAGACAATAGCATCACGGTTAGGCTGACCAGAAGCTGGGCTTCGAAACTACAGCTGAATGAGGCCCCGGAGTAACAGGCATGAACACTTGCAACACTCCTCGCCATCCACTTCTCCATCCGAACGTCTAACTAACGGCAAACTTAAACCTTCCACTTGAACCTTCGCCAAGACAAGACGGATTTAGACGTTTCAAGCTTAGGCCCCCGCGCGTAACCATGGCCCATAAGGGGGGTCAGACTCAACCACATCAGAATGAAGACGACTTGAAATACCCCAAACTAATAAAACATGGATTAAACATCTAATCACATTAATTAAGGCCTAAACATGCCTTAAAAGTCAACTAAGAACAACAGTGGTCAACACAAAGCAACATATTGCACCCTTTGACTGTTAAGGGTAAATAAATACCCAAATGAACTTATTAGGACCTAAAACTTTGTCCTAAGCTTATTAACACAATACTAACCATAATAAAATTGTTGGACAACACTCCAACACAAAGAACAAGCATTTTCATGCTTCAAGGTCAAGTAGGGCAAAAATGTGCTCTAAGGAAACCATAAAGGTCTAATGACCTCTAAATGATATAAAATTGGATACCATGATCAAATATCATGTAAGGAACACAAAAAAACTGTTCTCAAAGAAAACAGAGCTCAGAAACACCCTGCGACTCAAAATGTGCACTAAAATTCCTTAAAGCATGTTTTTTGTCTATGAGCTCTAAGATAATAACTTTTTGTCACTGTAAAGACTATATTAAGTTCTTTATAACATTAATGTGACATGATAGACTATATTATAAAGTCTAAATCAAAGTTTGAAAATAAAATCAAAATGGGCAATTTAGTATGAATAGTACCAAAAAAAACATTTTAATTACTAAACTTAAACCATGGTCAAAAGGCACCCATTGCCTTGACCAAGGGCTGCCGACCTCCTACAGCTGTAATGCCCACTCAATTATCAATCTCCAATCAGTTATACAGCTAATCTAATGAGTCATCAAATACTATACACTAAAGTAATAATTAAAGTAACATAAAGTAACTTATAAGCAAAATACACTTACCTTTCTTCATTTGCTGCATACCCTGAAATACCCCGAATAATTACTACTTTAAATTAAAAAAAAAATTAAATTAAATCGTGAGCAATAATTACCATAAACATTATGGTATAAAATACATAGTTCCAAATGGACATAAGATTAACTCCTAAAATTAATATCACACGTACCTATTAATACATATACAAAATACTACTACTATACCCTAATAGAGTATATAAATATTTTGTATGCCCTAAACAATTATAAAAAGAACTTATACATAACACTTCTAAACTAAAAATGTTATAAGTAACAATGTGACATATAGATATGGTCACATATCTATATATATATGTATAATAATACCATAATATAAGAAGAGGGGAAAATTTTCAAAAATTCCCTCCAAACTCCTCTTGCTGTCGGTTGTACATATTGGAAAAAAAAAAGAGACAAAGTATGATTAGAATAAGTAAACAACTAATAAAGTACAACACAGTAAAAAAAAAAAAATTTCATACTCCCCATGCCTGATGAGACATACAGCAGCCATCACTCCCCTCTTTTCTTTTCTCCTGCAACCCACGACAGTATTAGGATCCTAGCCCTCATTTTCCTTCCTTTCACACCACAGCAACTCATCCCTTCTGCTCCACTCTCGGACAAACAATTGGTAAGCCACTGTCCTTCTTCCTCAGTCTTCTCACGTCTTCTCTTTTCTTCCCAGCATATTTCTTTCGTCTGTCTACTCCACCCCATTTCATCCTCTTCCCTGTTGCAGTAGACAGCAGCCAAAACCCAGTTTGAACTCCTCATCCTCGGTGGTAAACAGAGAAGGAAGACAGCAGGTTTTTATTTTATTTCTTCCCCTTGAACAAGTGAAACAGCAAGGTAAATCCACCTTCCTCTTCCTCTGTCACAGTAACAACAACACAAATCCTTCCTGCATTACCTCGACAACTTTTTCCTCCTTACTGGCGACAAAAAAAACTTTTTCCAGCCCAGCACTACCGTGCACGACACGGGGAAATCGATTACAACAGCAAGAAGAATAAGTAAGACTACCCTCCTATCCTCCTATCCTCCTTCTTCTTTTCGTTTTCTCCCTGGATGGAATACTACCACTGTTTTCTTCCCTAGCGTGACAGAAACCCCACTGCCCTCCTTCTTCAATGGCAACCGTAACAGTAAACAGCAAGAGCAAGGCAGGAAAAGCAAGGAGAGGACCATCCAGCGTAGCACCACTCTTGTTCCAGCAAGGTAAAGGTCATTCCTTTCCTCTCCCTTCTCTGTTACGGTTCTGCAACTACATTCACCAGATTTTCCTCTCATCCCCAAGGTATAAACTCACGCATAGAGACTTCAAAACTGACTGGAGGAAACCATGGTAAAATGATAGTTACCATGGCTGTTCTGGCCTCACCTTTCTCCTTGCTGCCAAGGCTAAAAGAGTACACTCTTGGAGGCTCCCAAACCAGAGGGAGTGCACCAGCTGAGAGGCATCCTTCTTGTTCTCCAACGGTGAGAAAAAAAAAAACTCATCAGAAACTACATTCTTTTCCCTCAGTTTTGATACCGAAACTACTGCTACTTTGACATTCCTTCCTGCTCTTATACTTATGCATGAAGGCTCCACTTCAACCTCCTTGTTAAGCCAAGAACCTGCACCAGGAAACATCAAAGAAAGGGGTATAAGTAAGGTAATAATCTGAGAGTAACTAGGCTGTGTAGGTTCTGTTTTACCTCTAGTTTCTTGCTCAAGAACTGAGCTTATTCTCTCTGTGTATAGCTACCGAAGAAGCCCTGCAAAACAGCAACATACCGTGAGCAGTGGGAAGATTATAATGAGAAACCAAGATTTTAAAGAGGTAAAAACAAACTCAAAACCTTGAGTATTATACAAATATGAGCAATTGAATTACGTACAAAGGTCTGGAACTGAGCAATGTATATGCACATGTTTAGGCTGAGGAAAAGAAAGTTTGTAGCTGGTAGGCTGGTGGAGATTTTCTTGGTAATTTAATTAAGGTAAAAGTGTTTAAAAACACTTCTTGAATGCTCTAAAATCTACTAAATTGCAAACTAATGTAAGGCTATAGATAAATGTTGTGTGTGTGCGATTAAATGCAAAATTCATGGAGAAAATTAAGGATTATGTATTTGATGAGTAAGGTGGTTACTAATGGTCTACTGAAGTATATTTATAGATTTTAATGGGAGGAAAAAAATGGTTTAAGGAACTAATTATATAAGTTGAAATAAACGGAGGGAGTAGATATTGGTGTGTATACTAGCTAAATCCTAAAAATGTGCGAAAACAATTCATAGCTAAATACTTGTTAGTGAGGCTAAATGCTAATGGCTTTATTAAGTTATTTATTATTTATAGGTGATTAATGAAGGAAAATGAAAGAAAGTAATTTACAGAGGGTAATTATAAATTGTGGCAAAACCATGAGTTATGGTGTTGTTCGAGACATTTTGATGTCACTTAATAATCATTATTATGCTATTATTAAAGCCATGTGATTGGCTATGTTGTTGTGGGTATTTGAGCTTTAAATAACTATTAATAAATTCTTGGATTGATTTAAAGGTTAAATAAGTTTCTGGTGTAAAATGTTGATTCTAGTAAATATAGCTACTTAGGCATACACTAGAAAAAAATATTGGTATATTTATAAGCTTATGACATGGTTTAAATGATTTTAAAACCTTATAAATGTCTAAGTAAATAAATGAATTATATTTGTGGTCAAAACAGAATTAAGAAGAAATATAGGGCATTAAATTTAAATAAAAAAAAAACCGAAAGGGATTATTTTTAGGAAGTATATAAGTATAAAATGTGAATTTTATGGAATTAAGGGTTTGTAAAATTTAAAATAGAGAATTAATTGGGGTATTTTAGTAAATAAGAACAAATCAGGTCAAGAGGATAATTTAGGTGGTCAACCTTGACCACAAGTGAGGTTTGACCAAATTAAAATGATAAGAATAATTATTTTAGGTACTTAGGATATTAAGTCAAAAATAACATTTATAAAAGAAATGGGGTGTCTATGTAATTGTCGAAAAGATGGGTGTTGGAAAATAAACATTAAGACCCTAGGGGTTTTTTGGAGATTCAAAGGATTTTTGGGTGAGTCTTGATGAATTAATTTTAAGGATTTTAATATATGGTTTAAGTACTAACGTGTAACAATTTAAAAACCTATGGGTATATAATGTAATTTCCGAAGGATTAGGGGCTAGAATGGAATTTAAAAGACCTTAAGGGTCTGTATGTGAATTTGGGTAAATTATGAGTTGGTTTGTAATATATTTAATTAAGAAGTATAACATATAGTTTAAGTATTAAAATGTAACATTTTATAAAACTTAGGGGTTACTTTGTAATTAACTGAAAATCTGGGTGGAGATGGGAATTGGAACAACCTTTGGGGTTGTTCGAAAATTTAGGGAAAATATTGGGTTAGTTTTGGTATTTAAAATAATTAAGGTGTATTATATAGAGTTTTAAGTATTAAAATTAAAGGTTACAAAACAAAGGGGTTATAGTGTAAATAAAAGAGATATATGGGTGGATAAATAAATTTGGGTAGCATGTCAAGACTGTTCAATAATATACATATATGCACAAGTATATTATGAGGTTTAAATACCTTAGGTTATAAGTGATAATGTTAATAATGTGATAAGTGCGGAAGATGGGGGTAAATTCTGTAAATAATCAAACTATGTCGGAGAGATTAGAATTTCGAAATAGTGGTGCTATTCGGTAATATGCCATATGTTATATAGGTGTAATAATGTTTGGAAACCTTGAGTTATGCATTAACAAGGTGAGGAATGTAGTTATAATATATGGGTTGATTATATAAATAATCAAAAGGTACGGGGAAAGAATTGAATTGCCGAGAATACATGGTTACTTTGGGAATTTTTAGAACTTGGACAGAATATAATATGAAGTTTTTGGGTGATATGATGTGACATTATATTAAGTTATGAAGGAATATATTACAGGGGATTATTAAGGAATATATATATTATAGGTATTTACATAAGATGATGGGTCAAGTTGGTGAATTTTGGAAGTATATGGTGTGGTTGGAATTTTAATACAAGGACTCTATAATCTATATAGCGAATCTATAACATGGCATGAGGATATAAGATGAGTAATGAGTCACATACGGGATTATACGATTACATGTAAAACACGAATGTAACGACAATACAGTTACACGCATATACGGGTGTATATATAGCATCTTACGTGTGTGCACAAGGGTGCGAGAACGACAACGCATAACTACAACTATAAAACATGCGTACTTATGTATGTATAAATGTCCGCGTATGTTCGTAACAAACTACGAAAACTATTTCAGATAACGTAATGTGTAGACTTCATACATGCGTGCTGTGACCCCGATAATGCATAAACAAATTGAGAATGAAACTTCCACGTGGCAAGTATTACTATCGTCAACAATTACCACTCGTAAAGAATAACAAGTAGCTGAAATTGAACCCTTAAGAATTTATGAACGTCAAGTTAACAAGCAATCAACTAAGGGGTTAGCTACGGAATGGGAGTTAGAGTTTGGTCTATGATGGTTAAGCGAGTGCAAATTATACATGTATACTGATATTAGAACAACACATGTACCAGAGGTACGAGTTGGTTGGCACGAGCATTGTGAGCGCTAGAGACTGCACAGGATTGTCACGCTAGCGCCCTACGGTGTACGGTATGTTCATTGTGTGGTCCGAACCTCTGAGGGAAGCCTCGGTTCGGGTATTAATTGACTATGTGACAAGAGCGATATGTTTGCTATGCATGATTGTGTGGATTATTTATAAGGTTGGCAAACGATTATTACTGTGCGCGACGTCTTCGGACAATATTATTATGATTGTTTATGCGGTTGGAATACTAATATTCGGGAACTTTATCCCTAACTAACCTAAGTAAAACACTTAGGAACGAGACTCGGGATCCCCAGTCTCTAGAGCTTGATACTCGAACATGACTATAACCTAGACTAATTCTAGGGAGGTACATGAGACTTCAAAAATAATAAATGGTAAAGACATCTCCTAGACCTAAGAATTTACTTAGGGTAGTTGATTAAGGATTAATCACATACTGGAGAGTGTTGGTTATGGTACATGGTATAGGAATCCAATTAGTCTCGACTAGTTGGTTGCGCATTGGTGATCACCGGAGTATAACGTCCGTATCGGACCGACTCCCTCTATATTCCGACGGGCTTAGATAGACTGTTGGACCAGGGTGCCGACTTTGGCACACGGCTTCGGCCATTCATGGATGCCTTTATTAGGCAAGTGGAAGCCCCAGGATCGAGTGATCCTTGGCAATGAGCACTTCGTGTGTACGGGAGGACTACTGTCCAGTAAGGTTATTTCCGGGTTGTCCTAACATGACGCCCAATGGTATTGAGAGTAAGACTAAATGGTGGTTAATATAATTTAAAGGAAAAACTACTAACATCTCGATGAAAGTAACTACGTGTTTGTATAAATGTTTACTGTATATTGTGTGACTGTTTATAGAACAGGGTATCTGGTATGTCGTGGATTGTATGTAATGGATGGATTGTCACTTTGATGGATTACTGTATGCTTATGCATGTTATTTACTGCTGTATATAAACTGCAAAATGAACCAGCATGTAATCAACCTCATGTTCAGACGGCTAATTGACCTAAGTGACCTAAAGGGTCTAGGACAACATAGTTTAACATACTCGGCCAAGTGCTGAGCCCTCCATGGGCACCGATATTTATGTTTCAGGTGATTGATGATTGACGCCGGAGTGCGGGATCGTGGGTAGATGACCTCGACTTTTATTACGCTTCTAGGATTATTTCATGTTAGTACGTTGTAATCTGGGAATTCTTAAGTGCTCACTTGTTATAGGTACCGGTTTGTATATAGGATAACGTAGTAAATATCTCGTTCATCACTGCGGTTAGTCGTTGTTGTCATTTGTTATATTTCGGATATGCTTCGTTACTCGCATGGGCGAGTAATGGCATGTGACACCCAAGTGAGGATTAATGTAGTTTAACTTCCGCTGTGAGACGTCTTTAATTATGTTACGAGAGTGATTATTACGGGAGTGATTATTATGGGTTTATAGAGTGGGGTGTTACAAAAGTGGTATCAGAGCGGAGTACCGCTCTGATGACGAGATATTAGGATTTAGACAGTGAGCATAGGACTTGGGCAATACGGGAAACGTTTGTGAGGTACGAGCCGCCTGGTCTTAAACGAACCAGTGTCTTAGCAACGCTAAATGCGTAACAAAATTAGCCTTAATGACATATCTGTGTTATTGATTTCTACACGGTAAACTACCGAGTAATAATACGACATAGCGCATTGCGGGTGTCGAGACGAGGCATGCCGGGGGTGACAGAGGTCCTGCAACCCCGAATAGCGTGAGATGGCAGATGCCACACTAGCTTGATGGAAGAACATCCCGGGAAACAACAGTAGTACCCCACCCGCCGCTGCCCACATCTCGAGTATCACCCAAGGAGACAAAAGAATCCCTCATATTTGGAAGACCGATGCGCTTGCCATTGTCACTGTGACATCAAGAGAACAGGAGAACTTGTGATACGAGGAGTCATTAAGGACTAGGGGCCCCGATAGCTACATACTGTCTAGAAGCGTACATATACACAACAAAAAATATACCTTAAACCTTACCTCGAAGAGGGATAGGAAACCCATAGGACAATCGGGTCGGCTTATAATTAGACACCAAAACCCTGTCAAGTTAACCTGAGGAAAAGCACGCACGGGTGCACCTGGAGATCAGAGGATAGAAGAACGAGTTCTAGACGACTACCAAAATGCATAATATACGGAACCAAGGACTGCAAAGAAGTCCCTCCCAGAATGGGAATAGCTTCAACCGGCTACGACATAGAAGGCCCAGTTAAACCTAATCTACAATCACAATAACCATATGAGCTTATGAGCTAAACTCCTAAAATTACTATAACACAACACTCAAGAAGAGGAATGTCGTACCAAGGACAACGAGAGTACTGTGTCTGCTGGACCAGTAGTACCACGAGGTAGCCACGCGGAGCAGACCCCAGCCGATATGAGCTACTAGAAGGGGCAAGGAGTCACCAGGGGTAGAATACCCCGAATTTTGTGGGAACCTTAGGCGCTGGTACTAGTACGCAACGCGATCTAAGTAACCGAGTATCCTTAACTTAATGAATGGACTACATGAACATGCGTCAGAAACCTCCTCCTACCAGGAAGGAGTTTCCAACAAAACTCATAAAGAGCCTAACTCAGAGAACCTAGAAATGAAATTACCTTAGAAAACTTACCATGCCTTAACGAACCAAGATAACTCCGATACTGCCTTTTTAGACAAATTGTTTAAACCATACTCAAACGACCGAAGCGTCAGTGAAACAAACAATTCTGGAAACCGATGACTCAACCTACATGGCGCGCTTTCTACGGCAAGCGCTATAACCAATACTATACTCACAATTCCGCCTACCTCGCGCACTTGCTACAACAAGTGCTACAATGATGGCTATAATTATGGTTACAATTCTGGCTATATAATGATGACTATAATCACAACTATAACTATAACGAAAAATACAACGGAATTTTCCAGACCGTGTAGGCCACAGGTGCAACTCCATGTCCACCGGTAATCACCAAACATTCATACAAATTCAGTACGAATCTCGTAACTGCAACCACTGCTACAACTGCAATTATAACTACAACTGCAACTATGATTGCAACTGTAACTACGAGAATACCGGCAGTTAGGATTGGATTCTACAAGACCGTGTAGGTCATGACTACTGATACTCACTAAATATTCATACAATTATAGTACAAATTCCATAACTACAACTTGTCACCATAGGGTCACAAACCCTTAGAATGCGAAGACTGCAACCATGGGAGGACCCGATGAGTCCAAACATTACCACTAAAGGGCATACTCTGGCCCATAATAAGCTACGACCATTAAACCATAATCAATCAATAACATCGGCTTATGAGCCAAACATCATAGCATACTTGGTAAATCATTCAATGGTTTGAAATTGACGTGGGAGGTGGAACTTGATCCGGTACAGGTCAAGGGAAGCTAAACACAAATTGGGGTGGAAGGATAGTTCGACACTGATACTGATCACATCAGGGTCGGACGATTCCTGAGACTCTCTACAAGTGGCCACAATTAATCACATTAGAAATAAACGAGGAACTGAAATACGTCAGCTGCAAGCAGCAAAAACTCATACAACTTAACAATCAAAGCACCTAGTCCGAATATTCGTAAATAACATTCCACCCCCGAATATATTTATATGGAAAATGGTGGGGAACACAAACACGTGACAATTAGGGCAATACTGCACCCATAATGGTATACGCCGATACATAATAAATATTGGAAAAAGAAAGAACATACTAGTCCTTAGAATGACTAAAATTGAAAAATGTTACATTACAACACGATTAGTACTTAAACCGATTGCAACCTTAAACGCGAATCGGAGTTGAACACCTAAATGATCACTACCTAAGGCAATAACCATAACAAGGAATGCCATAACCAACAAGGGACGAACAGATGTCAAATAACAATTAAACATTGTTAATTCATTTGATCACGCCAAACATTGAATGAGGGTTCCAAATGAAAAAGGGAATGACTACCGCCAGTGGCGTCCCGCCAAACAATAGGTAATAAAGAGGGAATACATGTTTTAAGACATGCCGCCTATTAACATAACGGCTGTCAGGGAAAGGACTATGCAGGTTAAACAATGGCATGCAGCCTAATCAATAATACAAGACAACAAGTCTACATGCTATAGATCATAAGTCTAAGTAAAAGTACTCAACGCACCATAAGAGGACACAAGTCTACAGGAGTGAAAATACCGCCTCCGACTATCTTCCAATATGTACAAATTGAAAGTAACATTTAAAAAATGACATGACAATTAATGGAAACGGGTTAAAACCATGCCACAATGGAGACATCCAAAAAAAGGAAAAAACACAAATCTTCGCCATAAGCTCATAAATTACATCAGACGATGTAACCCTAAGGATAGGGTAAAGGGATAAGAACCATAATACGCACTGTAAATAACGTGCTTAACCTACTAACTAATAAACAAGAGCAAGGAAATAATGGACAAGCGCCAAACCGCGAGCATGGTAACCAGGTGACAGTAATTAGGATCAACACATAAATAACTCCAACAAAGGACTTACTAAACAATAAAACAACAATAACTTAACAATACAAGGAGTCGTAAATTCCTTTAAAATATCGGTGAACTCATGTCAATGTCAAAACAGATAACAGAGGAAAAAAAAAACCACTTTGTGCCACTCAAGGGCAAACTTCACCATCAGGGCGAGATATCGCAAACACCTGTTAAATGAGAGATACATAATTATACCATTGGGCTGGGAACCCAGGGAACTGAAAAGAAATTTCCTCGGAATACCCCTAACATGAATGAAAAAGGGAGATGAACCAAAGAATACCTCACGAATGTGTGACGGGCACTACGAGTATACAAAATGAGATATGGGACGATCGCACTCCGTAGGAGCTTGTGAACTTGACGGACTTATTCATAAGTTAGTCAAGTAAGTGGCAATGTATCAGTAGGGTACCCCATACATGTAGACGAGTAGCGTAAGAAACACAAGAAGTAGTCATCTCCATACCAAGGTCAGCGATGCAAATCCAGACCAGTACAAACAACTACCTTAAGTATATTAACAAGAAGAGTTCCAATTGAACCAACGAGATTAGAGATACAAACAACTTTGAATAAAACACGACTAAGTCGTAACTCCGCAAAGGAATGATTAATACACAATAACATTAAAAGACACCTCCCGAAAGAGGAGAGAGTGGTAGTCAACCTAATGACAACTATAAAAACCCATTAAAAGGGCGAATAAACATAAGTAAAAACCTCATAAGGATCAATACTAATTACACTAACACAATTATTGGCATCCAAAAGAACCTACGCAACGGTAATTATCACCACCCATAAGAGGGGCATAAAAGGGATTACTCTCCAACAGAGAACACAAACAACACCGAATGAGGTAACAATCTTGTATGCCGAATTAAGGGCAACAATACGTTTGCACCCACAAAGGGGCTGAACATAAGTACACCGTTATACAATAAAAGACAGGCAATACTAGCACACTAGCAGATGCCTTAAGCTCTAGAGCAAATGTTACAATGACCTAACCATCGAATCGACTACCATTATGACAAGACCAGACGAGTGAAACTCGCATAGGACTCAGATGATGAGAAACAAATCGTAGGCAGGCTATGCAAACAGCCTAGACCGTCAGAGGACACACTCCAAATAAATACGGCGTTCAACATCATAAACCACACAGGAACCAATAAGGGCACAATTATACCTTTGTTAAACAACATGGAAAAATAGAAAAGATATAAAATATACATATGATATGTCGAAGGAGGCAAGGCTCAATATAAACACAACAATGAATCCCCTAGCAAAAGCAGGGTGAACAGCACAAGTATTGACGTGAGAACAGTATACTGAAAATACAATATATAACATCACAAAGTACATAACAAATATTACAATTAATGTATTTATTTCGGAACATAACAACCTGGAACCACGAAATGACAAGAATTACCTTCGTGGATTTATAAGCTAATACATTTAAACTTTAGAGACTAGTGCAAAGAGCGCTAATGACAAACCATAGTCAATGTCATACTTCACCTCAACTAGAAACCAATGAGTGAAGATAACAACAATTCAAAATATATTCCGCACCAGTCATCCAGAACGTCTGGACACGACTAAGACCCAATCGTGTGCATCTACAATTAATGATACCACACCAATTGAGATACCCCCACTACCAAATTAAGAATAGATCGTGAATGATATTGTCATATTGGAACGAGGTCAGCAATAACTTGCTGCTAACAAATCATCTATAATATGTCCTTAGAAACGAAAATGGCAAACCAAGCCCTATGCAGGTAGGTCTGCACCTCATTACGAAGCGAGTGGGCCCAATAAGACGTATTTGGGGATAGCGCATAAGTACCCTACGCCTTTGGCTGAAAGGTACGCGCCTTACCCTTCACATTTTCCTTTTAAGAGCCGAGTGACGAGAGATCGACCCGTCTCTCAGATATGCAAAGACTCCACTTCAAAGTTTCAATACGGAAACGAGGGAGACCAGAGACAAGACCATTAAAAAGGGTCAAAGTCCGCTGGTCGACCATGAGGCGAAAAGGCCACATGGGAGTTGGAGAACTCCACGAGAGCCAAGTATCCAGCGCTTTCCTTATAGCGACTGTGTCATACTTTGGGGGTCACGGGGCGTAACCCTTTTTAAGGGGGGTAGAGCCCTTGACATATTAGCCATATTGTGTTGTTGTAGTGTTGTTGATGGTGTGTATGTCGGTTGTTTATGGTGTGTATGTTGGTTGTTGGGTATACGTGCTTAAGCACTTGTGAGGTATGTTGATTTTGTGTATGTGCTTTAAGCACTTGGGATGTATGTCGTGTTATGTAGGTGCCTAGAGCACTTGAACTATTATGTGTGGATGTACTTCGGGACTTGTGACATATATATATATATATGTGGTCGGTTTGGATTGGAATGTTAGGGAAGTGTTAGAACCTTAGAATTGACTGGACTGGATGGATTGGAACCTTGAGATTCTTTGGGTAGTGATGTATATATTAGATTTGGATGACTTCGAGACGAAGTCCTTTTAAGGGGGGTAGACTGAAATACCCCGAATAATTACTACTTTAAATTAAAAAAAAAATTAAATTAAATCGTGAGCAATAATTACCATAAACATTATGGTATAAAATACATAGTTCCAAATGGACATAAGATTAACTCCTAAAATTAATATCACACGTACCTATTAATACATATACAAAATACTACTACTATACCCTAATAGAGTATATAAATATTTTGTATGCCCTAAACAATTATAAAAAGAACTTATACATAACACTTCTAAACTAAAAATGTTATAAGTAACAATGTGACATATAGATATGGTCACATATCTATATATATATATGTATAAATAATACCATAATATAAGAAGAGGGGAAAATTTTCAAAAATTCCCTCCAAACTCCTCTTGCTGTCGGTTGTACATATTGGAAAAAAAAAAGAGACAAAGTATGATTAGAATAAGTAAACAACTAATAAAGTACAACACAGTAAAAAAAAAAAAAATTTCATACTCCCCATGCCTGATGAGACATACAGCAGCCATCACTCCCCTCTTTTCTTTTCTCCTGCAACCCACGACAGTATTAGGATCCTAGCCCTCATTTTCCTTCCTTTCACACCACAGCAACTCATCCCTTCTGCTCCACTCTCGGACAAACAATTGGTAAGCCACTGTCCTTCTTCCTCAGTCTTCTCACGTCTTCTCTTTTCTTCCCAGCATATTTCTTTCGTCTGTCTACTCCACCCCATTTCATCCTCTTCCCTGTTGCAGTAGACAGCAGCCAAAACCCAGTTTGAACTCCTCATCCTCGGTGGTAAACAGAGAAGGAAGACAGCAGGTTTTTATTTTATTTCTTCCCCTTGAACAAGTGAAACAGCAAGGTAAATCCACCTTCCTCTTCCTCTGTCACAGTAACAACAACACAAATCCTTCCTGCATTACCTCGACAACTTTTTCCTCCTTACTGGCGACAAAAAAACTTTTTCCAGCCCAGCACTACCGTGCACGACACGGGGAAATCGATTACAACAGCAAGAAGAATAAGTAAGACTACCCTCCTATCCTCCTTCTTCTTTTCGTTTTCTCCCTGGATGGAATACTACCACTGTTTTCTTCCCTAGCGTGACAGAAACCCCACTGCCCTCCTTCTTCAATGGCAACCGTAACAGTAAACAGCAAGAGCAAGGCAGGAAAAGCAAGGAGAGGACCATCCAGCGTAGCACCACTCTTGTTCCAGCAAGGTAAAGGTCATTCCTTTCCTCTCCCTTCTCTGTTACGGTTCTGCAACTACATTCACCAGATTTTCCTCTCATCCCCAAGGTATAAACTCACGCATAGAGACTTCAAAACTGACTGGAGGAAACCATGGTAAAATGATAGTTACCATGGCTGTTCTGGCCTCACCTTTCTCCTTGCTGCCAAGGCTAAAAGAGTACACTCTTGGAGGCTCCCAAACCAGAGGGAGTGCACCAGCTGAGAGGCATCCTTCTTGTTCTCCAACGGTGAGAAAAAAAAAAACTCATCAGAAACTACATTCTTTTCCCTCAGTTTTGATACCGAAACTACTGCTACTTTTGACATTCCTTCCTGCTCTTATACTTATGCATGAAGGCTCCACTTCAACCTCCTTGTTAAGCCAAGAACCTGCACCAGGAAACATCAAAGAAAGGGGTATAAGTAAGGTAATAATCTGAGAGTAACTAGGCTGTGTAGGTTCTGTTTTACCTCTAGTTTCTTGCTCAAGAACTGAGCTTATTCTCTCTGTGTATAGCTACCGAAGAAGCCCTGCAAAACAGCAACATACCGTGAGCAGTGGGAAGATTATAATGAGAAACCAAGATTTTAAAGAGGTAAAAACAAACTCAAAACCTTGAGTATTATATACAAATATGAGCAATTGAATTACGTACAAAGGTCTGGAACTGAGCAATGTATATGCACATGTTTAGGCTGAGGAAAAGAAAGTTTGTAGCTGGTAGGCTGGTGAGATTTTCTTGGTAATTTAATTAAGGTAAAAGTGTTTAAAACACTTCTTGAATGCTCTAAAATCTACTAAATTGCAAACTAATGTAAGGCTATAGATAAATGTTTGTGTGTGTGCGATTAAATGCAAAATTCATGGAGAAAATTAAGGATTATGTATTTGATGAGTAAGGTGGTTACTAATGGTCTACTGAAGTATATTTATAGATTATTAATGGGAGGAAAAAAATGGTTTAAGGAACTAATTATATAAGTTGAATAAACGGAGGGAGTAGATATTGGTGTGTATACTAGCTAAATCCTAAAAATGTGCGAAAACAATTCATAGCTAAATACTTGTTTAGTGAGGCTAAATGCTAATGGCTTTATTAAGTTTATTTATAGGTGATTAATGAAGGAAAATGAAAGAAAGTAATTTACAGAGGGTAATTATAAATTGTGGAGCAAAACCATGAGTTATGGTGTTGTTCGAGACATTTTGATGTCACTTAATAATCATTATTATGCTATTATTAAAGCCATGTGATTAGGCTATGTTGTTGTGGGTATTTTGAGCTTTAAATAACTATTAATAAATTCTTGGATTGATTTAAAGGTTAAATAAGTTTCTGGTGTAAAATGTTGATTCTAGTAAATATAGCTACTTAGGCATACACTAGAAAAAAATATTGGTATATTTATAAGCTTATGACATGGTTTAAATGATTTTAAAACCTTATAAAATGTCTAAGTAAATAAATGAATTATATTTGTGGTCAAAACAGAATTAAGAAGAAATATAGGGCATTAAATTTAAAAAAAAAAAAAACCGAAAGGGATTATTTTTAGGAAGTATATAAGTATAAAATGTGAATTTTATGGAATTAAGGGTTAATTGTAAAAATAGAGAATTAATTGGGGTATTTTAGTAAATAAGAACAAATCAGGTCAAGAGGATAATTTAGGTGGTCAACCTTGACCACAAGTGAGGTTTGACCAAATTAAAATGATAAGAATAATTATTTTAGGTACTTAGGATATTAAGTCAAAAATAACATTTATAAAAAGAAATGGGGTGTCTATGTAATTGTCGAAAAGATGGGTGTTGGAAAATAAATATTAAGACCCTAGGGGTTTGTTTGGAGATTCAAAGGATTTTTGGGTGAGTCTTGATGAATTAATTAATTAAGGATTTTAATATATGGTTTAAGTACTAACGTGTAACAATTTAAAAACCTATGGGTATATAATGTAATTTCCGAAGGATTAGGGGCTAGAATGGAATTTAAAAGACCTTAAGGGTCTGTATGTGAATTTGGGTAAATTATGAGTTGGTTTTGTAATATATTTAATTAAGAAGTATAACATATAGTTTAAGTATTAAAATGTAACATTTTATAAAACTTAGGGGTTACTTTGTAATTAACTGAAAATCTGGGTGGAGATGGGAATTGGAACAACCTTTGGGGTTGTTCGAAAATTTAGGGAAAATATTGGGTTAGTTTTGGTATTTAAAATAATTAAGGTGTATATTATAGAGTTTTAAGTATTAAAATTAAAGGTTACAAAACAAAGGGGTTATAGTGTAAATAAAAGAGATATATGGGTGGATAAATAAATTTGGGTAGCATGTCAAGACTGTTCAATAATATACATATATGCACAAGTATATTATGAGGTTTAAATACCTTAGGTTATAAGTGATAATGTTAATAATGTGATAAGTGCGGAAGATGGGGGTAAATTCTGTAAATAATCAAACTATGTCGGAGAGATTAGAATTTCCGAAAATAGTGGTGCTATTCGGTAATATGCACATATGTATATAGGTGTAATAATGTTTGGAAACCTTGAGTTATGCATTAACAAGGTGAGGAATGTAGTAGTTATAATATATGGGTTGATTATATAAATAATCAAAAAGGTACGGGGAGAAGAATTGAATTGCCGAGAATACATGGGTTACTTTGGGAATTTTTAGAACTTGGACAGAATATAATATGAAGTTTTTGGGTGATATGATGTGACATTATATTAAGTTATGAAGGAATATATTACAGGGGATTATTAAGGAATATATATACATTATAGGTATTTACATAAGATGATGGGTCAAGTTGGTGAATTTTGGAAGTATATGGTGTGGTTGGAATTTTAATACAAGGACTCTATAAATATAATGCGAATCTATAACATGGCATGAGGATATAAGATGAGTAATGAGTCACATACGGGATTATACGATTACATGTAAAACACGAATGTAACGACAATAAAGTTACACGCATATACGGGTGTATATATAGCATCTTACGTGTGTGCACAAGGGTGCGAGAACGACAACGCATAACTACAACTATAAAACATGCGTACTTATGTATGTATAAATGTCCGCGTATGTTCGTAAACAAACTACGAAAACTATTTCAGATAACGTAATGTGTAGACTTCATACATGCGTGCATGTGACCCGATAATGCATAAACAAATTGAGAATGAAACTTCCACGTGGCAAGTATTACTATCGTAACAACAATTACACACTCGTAAAGAATAACAAGTAGCTGAAATGTGAACCCTTAAGAATTTATGAACGTCAAGTTGAACAAGCAATCAACTAAGGGGTTAGCTACGGAATGGGAGTTAGAGTTTGGTCTATGATGGTTAAGCGAGTGCAAATTATACATGTATACTGATATTAGAACAACACATGTACCAGAGGTACGAGTTGGTTGGCACGAGCATTGTGAGCGCTAGAGACTGCACAAGGATTGTCACGCTAGCGCCCTACGGTGTACGGTATGTTCATTGTGTGGTCCGAACCTCTGAGGGAAGCCTCGGTTCGGGTATTAATTGACTATGTGACAAGAGCGATATGTTTGCTATGCATGATTGTGTGGTATTTATAAGGTTGGCAAACGATTATTACTGTGCGCGACGTCTTCGGACAATATTATTATGATTGTTTATGCGGTTGGAATACTAATATTCGGGAATTTTATCCCTAACTAACCTAAGTAAAACACTTAGGAACGAGACTCGGGATCCCCAGTCTCTAGAGCTTGATACTCGAACATGACTATAACCTAGACTAATTCTAGGGAGGTACATGAGACTTCAAAAATAATAAATGGTAAAGACATCTCCTAGACCTAAGAATTTACTTAGGGTAGTTGATTAAGGATTAATCACATACTGGAGAGTGTTGGTTATGGTACATGGTATAGGAATCCAATTAGTCTCGACTAGTTGGTTGCGCATTGGTGATCACCGGAGTATAACGTCCGTATCGGACCGACTCCCTCTATATTCCGACGGGCTTAGATAGACTGTTGGACCAGGGTGCCGACTTTGGCACACGGCTTCGGCCATTCATGGATGCCTTTATTAGGCAAGTGGAAGCCCCAGGATCGAGTGATCCTTGGCAATGAGCACTTCGTGTGTACGGGAGGACTACTGTCCAGTAAGGTTATTTCCGGGTTGTCCTAACATGACGCCCAATGGTATTGAGAGTAAGACTAAATGGTGGTTAATATAATTTAAAGGAAAAACTACTAACATCTCGATGAAAGTAACTACGTGTTTGTATAAATGTTTACTGTATATTGTGTGACTGTTTATAGAACAGGGTATCTGGTATGTCGTGGATTGTATGTAATGGATGGATTGTCACTTTGATGGATTACTGTATGCTTATGCATGTTATTTACTGCTGTATATAAACTGCAAAATGAACCAGCATGTAATCAACCTCATGTTCAGACGGCTAATTGACCTAAGTGACCTAAAGGGTCTAGGACAACATAGTTTAACATACTCGGCCAAGTGCTGAGCCCTCCATGGGCACCGATATTTTATGTTTCAGGTGATTGATGATTGACGCCGGAGTGCGGGATCGTGGGTAGATGACCTCGACTTTTATTACGCTTCTAGGATTATTTCATGTTAGTACGTTGTAATCTGGGAATTCTTAAGTGCTCACTTGTTATAGGTACCGGTTTGTATATAGGATAACGTAGTAAATATCTCGTTCATCACTGCGGTTAGTCGTTGTTGTCATTTGTTATATTTCGGATATGCTTCGTTACTCGCATGGGCGAGTAATGGCATGTGACACCCAAGTGAGGATTAATGTAGTTTAACTTCCGCTGTGAGACGTCTTTAATTATGTTACGAGAGTGATTATTACGGGAGTGATTATTATGGGTTTATAGAGTGGGGTGTTACATACCCAGCGGACAGCAGCTCTTCAAACCTCCCTTTGGCTTCTCCAAACCGTGGCTAACTCATCAAGTTCAGAAGAGAACAACAATTACCATTGGTAAGCTTATTAAGCCTTTAAATGTTCATTCTCTTCACAATTCTTTCATCTTTCCATGGAGCTAAGCATCAACCACTTCCATCAATGTTCTTAGGTTTTTTTGGAGGTTAAATGGAGGGTGTATCTCGGCATTAACAAGGGAAGAAGGTGGAGAAAGCTAATCTTGCTCTTAAGGTATAAAAATGTGCTTTAAGCACATATCTTTTGATTCCCTTCAAATTCGGCTGTGAAACTTTGTTCCTAGCCTTAGTATCTTCTTCTTAACATACTTATTCAGTTGGTACATCAAGAGCTTCAAGGTATAGCCATATCCAAGCCAAAAACACCATTTTAGGCATTTTAAACAAGGTAAAAATTAGTCATCTTCTAATCTGAGTTATACCAGTTTAAAGCTTGGTTTTAGTAGCTCTTTGATGATCCTTACCTACTGTAAATACAGGCCGAATTCAACCTTGGTTACCTTGGTATTCTAAGGTAAATTTTACCTTGAAAATTGACATTAAACACTTCTTATGGTTAGATCTTGCCTGGAGACTAACCATGCCTTAATTTTGTTGGAAAACATGTAAATGATGCTGTGGAAATTTTATCCTAAGCAGGCCGTGGCCAAACAAGGCCTTAACTAGGCAAAAACAAGGTATAAATCACTTAAACCTACACTTGGTATATTAATATGTGTTTATACATATGTACATATATTGTGCCGTGATTGAATGGTTAATTAAGGTCTTATTTTGACCTTAGGTGATTAAGGAATGGTTTAGTAAATTTTATAACTAATTAATTAGCATAATTGTCAAATTTAAGACATTATGTGGAAAATTGGTAAATAAGGAAAACATATGGGTAAGGCCGAGAGTTTAATGCATTTTTGGGCATTTATGTGTAATTTATTTTATAAGCTAATGTTTGTAATAAGGCCATGTACTTTAGGCCATTTTATTTATGCATTTATAAGCTTTTAATTAAGTTTAGGTGCTAAAAATAAATTACCACAAGTAATTGGGGTTATAGTGTAAATAAACTAAATTTGGGGGCTATATATTAATATGGCCGAAATTTAGAGGTTTAAATGAGTTTATATAAAATTAAAAAATTATAAAGTTTTGGGGTTAAATGGTAATTTCTGAAAAGATATGGGTATAAACCGTAATTTATGGAGATTAATGGTCAAGGAAATATTAAGGTGGTCAACCTTGACCATATGCTAGGTTTTGACCAAATTAAATAAGTTAGATAACTATTTAAGGTTTTATAATAAGATAAGTATTTTATTGTAACAATTTTATAACATATGTGGTATATATGTTATTTCCGAAAGTTAAGGGTATAAATGGTATTATAAACACCCATGGGCTATTAGGGATTTTTAGGAATTTATTGGGTTGATTTTGGAATTAAAATAAACTATATATGTATAATATATAGTTATTATGTCATTTTGACACTTTGGAATAAAAGATGTGGTGGAATTGTAATAACCGATTATATATGGGTTAGTAAGGTTAATTATAACCCTTTGGTGAAATTTGGTGATTTTTAGAATTATATAAGAATATTTATTAAGATATGTGTATAATATATAGTTTTAATGTATTATAAAACTATATGTTATAAATTGGGCCAAATGGCAATTATAAGAATATGGGGGTCTGTTCGGAATTTTACAAAAAATATAACCATAGGTTATACCAATTTATAAGTTAAAAATGTTATATTATATGATATATATAACATGGTATAATTAATGTGGTGATTTTGTAAATAAAGGAAACTATGGTTTATGAAAAAGAATAAGGTTTTTATATTGTGCCCATGCGGCAATATTAAATAGTTTTGCATAAAAACTATATGTTATAAATCACAAGAAATAAAGATCATATTATATGATATTATGTGGTATAACATTACATAATGTTAATGGCTTAATGGAATTAACATAAGTAAGGATATTCACATTAAATAATATGACAAACTATAAATAAATAAGATTTATAAACTAAGGTATTTATTGATTAAACCTTAGGAGTTGTGATTATACAACGTAAAATGTTGCATAATATTAGGATAATAATCTTAATATAAGTTGTATAAAATAAATACAACTAATGGGAATAATCATCTAATAAAAGATGATAAAATGTAACATATAATATAAGAGTTTTATAACTCATGGAACTTACCTATATGGTAAATATATACATATACAAGAATAATGTATATAAGGATGAATATATAATATGGTTGGAGACCATATAATATAATGGTGGTGGTTGTTACATGAAAAATAGTTACAAACTATAAGTTATAAGTTTTTGAATGCATATATAACTTGCTAAGATAATGGAGTACATAATACAATGTATTATAATTGATGGTGGGAAAATAATACAATATAATATAGTCAAGCATGCATACATGCAACTATAGGTTATGTACCTAAGTTTAGTGGTGGTATAAGATTAAAGGAATGTAACGAATTAAACTTAACAGTCGAAATGTTTTGACATACGAGTTTTAGTAACAAAGCCGACCGGTTTAGAGAAACCGTAACAAATAACTGTAGAAATCCGGGGATGAACTGTCGGGGTTACTTGTTATTCAGAAATACTGGATGTAGTTAGTCATGGAGACAGACTTATAGTTTATTACCGTTTAGATCATACTTCAGACGAAGGCGCTTGACGAGCTAGTGGTCTACACTGCCCATCCTAGGTCTTGGTGAATGGTATGTAAAGGGGTTTGATTCGAGTTGTCCTAAGGAAACTCCTTGGGCTCGGATTTGGTTGATATCACTTGTGTGTTAAGTGTTTTGGATACATGTATGTGATTGTGTGCTACTGCATTAATTATTTATGCACGAGCGTCCTACGGGACTACTAACACTACGTCGACTATAGATCGGCTTAATAAACATACATATGCGTTAATGTGATAACATGACGGTTACTTGATATAATACCATAGTATTAATATAAGTATATGGGAACCTAAGTAAAACATTAGGAAACGAGTCACGACATTGTCGGTCTCTAGAGCATGGATCTCAAACATGAATATGACCTAGATTACTTCTAGGTATGCGTGAGACCCATTGGGCAGCCGAGTAATAAATTATATTCTCCATAAGACTAAGAGCAGATCTTAAACATTATGAGAGAGAGATGGTATGAGTTGAGGTGAGGAATCCCGGTAGTTTACGAACTACTTGGTTACGCATTTGTGATCACTGAGGGGTTTTCGATTGGATTCCGCTCCAGGTTTATACCCAACGAGCCCTATTTGGATCGTGGGTCAGGTAGCTACGACTTTATATGGACGTCTACGAGACATAAGGAATAGTCAGGGGCCTCCGGACCTCTGGCGAATTGAGCACCTTTGTGTGTACGGGAGGACTACTGTCCATGGTGAGGTTATCAGGTTATCTTAACATGACGCCCAACTGGTATTAATTAAACATGGTTTGGATGGATGGGGCCTTAAAGGCCAAATTAAATTAACTACGGAAACTGTACGCTACAGCGATTGTACATTGTACATTATATGCTATTATTTCGTACGTTCGATATACAATTGTTTGTTTATGATATTAAATGAATGTTGGATGGATGGATGGTTAAGTGTTTATGAATATTTGGATGGAGGATATTGTATATTATACATGTATATTACAGTATGATTATAACTGTAAAATGGTTAAAGCATGAAACCAATCTAATAATAAGATGGTTAAAATGACTAAGTGACCATTAGGGTCCGGCCCGGCATACTCAGCGTCTATCGCTGATACTACACCATATGCAGGTTGTTGATTATCGCCGAAGCCGAAGTGCGGGAACAGGGTAATTAGAGTTACTTTAATTACCGCACATGGAGTTTGTTGTATAGCAATGAAGATGGTGAGATGTATTATTGGTACATGTATATTTGGGATTTGGGTAGACGCTCATTGTCGATGTTTATGAGTATGGACTTAGTTGATGTATAGGATTATTCTCGTATCACAGCGGTTAGCAGTTTGTTTATGTTGGAAGTTGGATGTAGTTTGGCTTCGTTGTCGCTATGGGCGAGTAAATGGCCGGGACAGATGGAGTGAGTGAGTATTGTTATTTATTTTCTTCCGCTGTAAGACGTTTTATTTATTGCTACGTGAGAGATTATACGTGTTTAAGGAGAGGGGTGTTACAAAAGTGTATCAGAGCGGAGTACCGCTCTGATGATGATAAAATAGGTTAAGATAGTGAGCTTAGGACTTGGGAAATTAAGGGAAACGTTTGTGAGGTACGAGATGACTTGTCTTTAAAAGATATTGTGTCTAGTAAACGCAAATTGCGTGATAGCTTAGCCTTTAAGGCAATTCAATATCTACTGGTTGTGTACGGTAAATTACCGAGTATTTATGTGACATACTGTACTACAGATGTTGGGGAATAGGGGCGTGTGGTACTGGTAGGTGGAGGCGGTGACCCCGTGATTCCAGATGTGCTGAGACGATTGCTGCCGTTCTCGCACAGCTTGGTACTCAGATTGGAGGAGCACCAGCCCACCCGCCACAGCCCAGGGAAACGACTGGCTGAAGTCAGTTACTGTGACCCACCACATATACAGAATAATGTATATAAGGATGAATATATATGGTTGGAGAAATGGTGGCCACGGGTCCGGTTCCACCGGTTCCGGAAAATGTGTATTCGTATTCGGAACCGGTCCGAGGGTTCCGGTTCCGGTTCTGAAATCTGGATTCGCTTCGAATTCGGTCAAAAAACCAGTTCCGGTCGGTTCCGGCCGGTTCCGGTTCCGGTTCTGATCGGTTCCGACCGGTTCCGGAGCGGTTCCGGAGCGTTCCGAAAGATCGATCGATCCAGTTGCTTCATTTTAGCTCTGATTTGAGATCCGTTTGAGCGCACACGTTGCTCTTTTCATCCACTTTACTCGATAGGTTATTCTTCAAGTTTATAATCTTAAATGTGTAAGAAACAAAGACATTAGGAATTTTATTGAATTTATAAAAAATAAGGAACAAAGGAATTTTTTATATGATTCACTGCCTCATTAAAACCTTATTAGGTTAAAACCCATTGGGAAAACCCTAATAAGGAAAAAGAGTACAGCTACTAAGAGGTTACATGATTTCAATTTGCACGTTCTTAAAAAAAGATTCATGGAAATAAAGTAATACTAAAGTACAATACATTCTAAAATATTACAGATAGAAGTCCTAAGTGGTGTTATCCCCATTCATCTCATACCAATCATCATGTTGGCCTTCATATTGCAATGCACGTGCTTGGGATCTAACGGCTATTTTTCTTCAGAGGAGCGCTCGCCCGAGACCCAAAACGACGTCATTTTGGCCTGATTACAATGGTAATTTCAACCGGTTCCGGGGCGGTTCCGGTTCCACCGGTTGTAGTTCCGGTTCCCGGATCCGAATCCGACGACGGTTCCAGACGGTTCCAAGCGGTTCCAGGCGGTTCCGGTTCCGGTTCCGGGCCCGGTTCGGACCCGAATATCAAAACATGTATTCGTATTCGGAGCCGGCTGAGGCGGTTCGGTTCCGGTTCCGGTTCCCACCGGTTCCCGGCCGGTTCCGGTTCCAATCAGTTCCGGGTAGAACCGCCGGTTCCGGGTAGAACCGGACCCGATGGCCACCATTAGTTGGAGACCATATAATATAATGGTGGTGGTTGTTACATGAAAAATAGTTACAAACTATAAGTTATAAGTTTTTGAATGCAAATATAACTTGCTAAGATAATGGAGTATATAATACAATGTATTATAATTGATGGTGGGAAAATAATACAATATAATATAGTCATGCATGCATACATGCAACTATAGGTTATGTACCTAAGTTTAGTGGTGGATAATAGATTAAAGGAATGTAACGAATTAAACTTAACAGTCGAAATGTTTTGACATACGAGTTTTAGTAACAAAGCCGACCGGTTTAGAGAAACCCGTAACAAATAACTATAGAAATCCGGGGATGAACTATCGGGTTACTTGTTATTCAGAAATACTGGATGTAGTTAGTCATGGAGACTGACTTATAGTTTATTACCGTTTAGATCATACTTCAGACGAAGGTGCTTGACGAGCTAGTGGTCTACACTGCACATCCTAGGTCTTGGTGAACGGTATGTAAAGGGGTTTGATTCGAGTTGTCCTAAGGAAACTCCTTGGGCTCAGATTTGGTTGATATCACTTGTGTGTTAAGCGTTTTGGATACATGTATGTGATTGTGTGCTACTGCATTAATTATTTATGCACGAGCGTCCTACGGGACTAACACTACGTCGACTATAGATTGGCTTTATAAACATACATATGCGTTAATGTGATAACATGACGGTTACTTGATATAATACCATAGTATTAATATTAAGTATATGGGAACCTAAGTAAAACATTTAGGAAACGAGTCACGACATTGTCGGTCTCTAGAGCATGGATCTCGAACATGAATATGACCTAGATTACTTCTAGGTATGCGTGAGACCCATTGGGCAGCCGAGTAATAAATTATATTCTCCATAAGACTAAGAGCAGATCTTAAACATTATGAGAGAGAGATGGTATGAGTTGAGGTAAGGAATCCCGGTAGTTTACGAACTACTTGGTTGCGCATTTGTGATCACTGAGGGGTTTCCGATTGGATTCCGCTCCAGGCTTATACCCAACGAGCCCTATTTGGATCGTGGGTCAGGTAGCTACGGCTTTTATATGGACGTCTTACGAGACATAAGAGAATAGTTAGGGGCCTCCGGACCTCTGGCGAAATGAGCACCTTTGTGTGTACGGGAGGACTACTGTCCATGGTGAGGTTATCGGGTTGTCTTAACATGACGCCCAACTGGTATTAATTAAACATGGTTTGGATGGATGGGGCCTTAAAGGCCAAATTAAATTAACTATGGAAACTGTACGCTACGGTGATTGTACATTGTAAATTATACTGCTATTATTTCGATACGTTCGATATACAATTGTTGTTTGTGATATTAAACGAATGTTCGGATTGGATGGATGGTTAAGTGTTTATGAATATTTGGATGGAGGATTATGTATATTATACATGTATATTACAGTATTGATTATAACTGTAAAATGGTAAAGCATGAAACCAATCTAATAATAAGATGGTTAAAATGACTAAGTGACCATTAGGGTCCAGGCCCGGCATACTCAGCGTCTATCGCTGATACTACACCATATGCAGGTTGTTGATTATCGCTAATGGTGGCCACGGGTCCGGTTCCACCGGTTCCGGTTCCGGTTCCACCGGTTCCGGTTCCGGAAAATGTGTATTCGTATTCGGAACCGGTCTGGGCGGTTCCGGTTCCGGTTCCAGTTCCGGTTCTGAAATCTGGATTCGCTTCGGATTCGGTCAAAAAACCGGTTCCGGTCGGTTCCGGCCGGTTCCGGTTCTGATCGGTTCCGGAGCGGTTCCGGAAAGATTCGATCGGCTTCTGTTGCTTCGTTTTAGCTCCGATTTGAGATCCGTTTGAGCGCACACGTTGCTCTTTTCATCCACTTTACTCCTAGATAGGTTATTCTTCAAGTTTATAATCTTAAATGTGTAAGAAACAAAGACTTAGGAATTTTTATTGAATTTACAAAAAATAAGGAACAAAGAGAATTTTATTATATGATTCACTGTCTCATTAAAACCTTATTAGGTAAAAACCCATTGGGAAAACCCTAATAAGGAAAAAGAGTACAGCTATTTTCTTCAGAGGAGTGCGTGCCCGAGACCCAAAATGATGTCGTTTTGGCCCGATTCCAACGGTAACTTCAACCGGTTCCGTGGCGGTTCTGGTCCCGGTTCCACCGGTTCCGACTCCCGGTTCCGGTTCCCGGTTCCGAATCCGATGACGGTTCTAGCCGGTTCTAGGCGTTCCAGGCGGTTCCGGTTCCGGTTCCGGGTCCGGTTCGGGCCCGAATCTCAAAACATGTATTCGTATTCGGAACCCTGAGGCGGTTCGGTTCCGGTTCCGGTTCCCACCGGTTCCCGGCCGGTTCCGGTTCCAATCGGTTCCGGGTAGAACCGCCGGTTCCGGGTAGAACCGGACCCGATGGCCACCATTAATTATCGCCGAAGCCGAAGTGCGGGAACAGGGTAATTAGAGTTTACTTTAATTACCGCACATGGAGTTTGTTGTACATCAATGAAGATGGTGAGATGTATTATGGTACAGTTATGTATATTTGGGATTTGGGTAGACGCTCACTTGTCGATGTTTATGAGTATGGACATAGTATGATGTATAGGAGTTCTCGTTATCACAGCGGTCAGCAGTTTTTTATGTTGGAAGTTGGATGTAGTTTGGCTTCGTTGCTCGCATGGGCGAGTAATGGCCGGTGACACCCGAGTGAGTATTGTTATTGTTATTTATTCTTCCGCCGTAAGACGTTTTATTTTTGCTACGTGAGAGATTATTACGTGTTTAAGGAGAGGGGTGTTAAAGGACTGTCTCTGGAACCATGCACAAACCTCCCACACAAAAAGCAAATGCTTGTAGAACCGTACTTTTTCCATCCATCGTAATTTTGACACAATGTAGGAGGGGTTTAGTAATATCAATCTTTACCTTAACTCGTAAGAAATCCCCACCAAAGCGATGACTCTCCTCAATGTACTCCATGAAGAAACCGATGCGGATAGCAATCCGTTGAGCGAACTCCTTATGCAGGAA
>JAIOTZ010001840.1:0-27881 GCA_023374045.1 Limonium bicolor
CACAGAACCCGGTCGCGATGGACATTCTGGCCCCCGTTCCTTTGGGAGATCAAAACAATCACATAAATTTTTAAAATATACTTCTCATGTCACCGGTCCGAAGACAAAGGCTCATACGTCCTCAGCTCGTGAGCAAGTAATACAACAATATTCCTTATAAGGTTAAGTGGAACGAAATCCTTTATTGAAAAGTACTAATTGAAAATCCTTTTTACAAGGTCAAGTAAAGAAATCCTTCCTTTGAGAATACCATTTAAGAATCTTGGAAATATTAATTGAAGTCTTGAAAATACCAATTGAAAATTTGAAACACCAATTTAAAATCCTTTCCGAAAACACAATACAACTCCAAGTCCAATTATTGTTAACTGCATCTTATTCTTGATGTGATTATTTATGACCACTTATAGGGAGTTTCAAGAATTATCCAACCCTGATGTGATCAGCATCAGTGTTGAACTATCTCTCCACCTCAATTTGTGTTTGGCTTCCCTTGATCGCATGCAAATCAAGTTCCACCTCCCACGTCAATTTCAAACAACAACTAATTCAAGCATTTACCCTTTTCTATCTTCCAATCCTTCTAGTCATAATCATTACATCTCTAAGGGATGGAACTCCGTCCATCAATTATCTCCATTCACTTTTAATCAAGTTACCTAGGGAATTACCTCTCGCTAGGTTCTATGTCGTGTCATACTCTCATAAATCACAAACTGTATATATATACTTTTATCAAAATACAATACACAATATTACATTTAGATATATGAACATATACTGTCGGGGTTTTAGTTCCCGGGAGTTTCTTACTCCCCACACTTTACTCTCACACAATAGTTACAAGGTAGGCACACTTATCACAATGGTATTCGCATCTTCTGTGCGCAATTACCACAATTAACCATGAATGAATGCGTATGTTCATGTTACATACGCACCAATAATCAAAACAATTATTTGTGCTATGCACACCATAGTCAAGTAAAACTTGTACGTCAAAAAACACTTAGCAGTTTTAGGCTATACCCCCTTAAAGGGATTACGCCCACGTAATCAATCACTAAATCGGTTTAAAATGTTCTGCCGTCGTGAAATGTTTTAACTTCCACGCGGTCTATTATACAATACGTTCTGGTTAGAGTATCTCAACCATATTGGCGGTTTAGTCCCCAAACCAAGAATTCTCATTGGAGTTTATTTGACTCCTAATCGGTTTCGGTTCTGGCCTGTGAGGCTTCTAGGCATTAATAATTAGCCATTTACTCATATTCCCTATGCACATTCAACATTTGAATCACGGGTCTACTAGCTTCTGCTGCGCGACCCTGATAACTTTAGAGCTTAGTTTGCCCCATTCGTTATTTTTCATAATGTATTGTACATTTCCCATTTATCACCATCATCTTGTGAAGAATGGTTTCTCAACCGACGCGTGGTATCTCTTACCGTGAGCGAATTCGGCGAGTTATTAAACTTTCCATCTACATCTCTGACAATTCACTGTGTACATTGCTATGTATTTCACGATATTTCACTTGGCCTCTTTCGACTTACTGTCGGTTGAGGTCGAGCTACTACCTAATATGTAGTGCTCTCTCGGTTATTTCCAACACTTAAGGCATAATGCATACCAGTATTTGGTATTCCATGTTACTGCAGTCGCTTATTGCTAATCACGCCTCCACATTCGGTTTTGTACAAGTATTCTTTCATTTGTAAGACCTTGCATTTCCTATGCCTCGGTGCTTATAGCGTTATAAGTCCCTTTCTACTTCTACCACAATTAACATTTACCAATTTCCTAGCTATCTCACTCGATCATTACTGCGCAAGTGCAATACCAAAACACTCAGTCATACAGAGTGCAGAGGCGTAAACCCTTGGCAGTAAATCTCTTATGCGATTGTAATAGGAATGAACACTGTGTCCCAATGAGACCCTTATCACGTAGTACCGGCTACTGGCTTACTGCCCAGCCTATTTATTATCACTTCCATGCACTTCCTCCCAGTTTAACTCACAATTCTACTTATTTGCCTTATTATCATTTAACACTGCTTATACAACGGTCGCTTACTGCGCACCGTGTGGTTACTCATTGTACAACATCAACTTACATTGCATCCGCTATTATATTAGCTTCCGCCATTACATTGTGTTTTGCCACTTATTTGGCTGATTGCTGAATATGCTATTCTTCGAGTCTTTATGCTCCTTGAGCGTTGTTCACTCTACATTTAGCATCACACACCTATGGTGGTTGCTATTAAACTTACTACTCTTCCGGTCTCCACAATTGGTACAAACACTTCTATTCGTATTATTCTTATTCAAATCATCCTTCGGTAATAACCATATGGTCAATCCTTAACATATTTCTTGAGCTTGGTTCACATAACTACCGCTCCCGCGGTTTCACAATATCGAGAGGTATCCCCACTCTTAAAGCAGTGGTTCGTTCTCCGCTCTATTTATTTGTATAACATAAACTCCTGCAATCGATCAAATTTACATAACACATTTGCTTGCGGCTTTTAAGCCTTATTGCCTCAAGCTCTGCTCATTGTAGACTGTTCACACGTTTACTTCTCTGCACAACATTACATGGTTTGGAGGTTGTGTTGGGCTCCCTGACAAGGTCGTTGTAACACGCTTCCTTATATGGGATGCCCTTTAAGAATGTCCGTTTACCCCCTGACGACATGTGTTTAAACTGTGTATTAGCTTCAACTCTTATGCTTCTATCACAACACCTCGTTCAACCATTGTTGACCCAAACACCCTTCAGGACAGCTCCTGGGTGTTACTAGGTTGTGCCATCACATTCGGCTTGTATACGTTTAGTTAACTATATCGCCTTTCGTTCTTTTCTAGGTTTACCATCCTCTTCTGTGAAGATTGATATTCCCCGGTAGTCTGGATGATCATTCGGGAGTTTCATCCCGTTCGTTGCACATTAACGTGTCCATATTAGGCATTGGCCTCACTATGTATAGACTGGGTATTTGTTCCAGCTATCGTGTTTTATTCCTCGGGATTCTTGAGACATATGTGATGTTTTTACTTACTAGTCAGTGCGCTCCACACTTCTTGACTCATAAACACTTCCTTGAAATGGATTCACTAGTTCTTTGAGTCTCGTTAACTTAACTGGGTTCTTTCACTTCAATCATTCGATGGTAATCCGTTGCTCTTGTTTAACTTTTACTGCTGACCGTAGTATGGAATCGACTACTTCCCGTGTTCCTGACTCCACTCGTATACATGTGTGGGGTATCCTACTGATACATTGCTACTTACCCAACTAACCCATAAGAAGGTCTGTCAGGCCCACAAGCTCCTATCGGAGTGCAGTCATCCCACATTTCGGTTAGTACACTCGTAGTGTCCGTCACACGCCTAGGTGAAGTATTCTGTTGTCAGCTCCCTCATATCATCCTATGTTAATGCACCTTGGTGCCTTCTGAACTTAATTAAGGAAAATTTATCCACCGTCTGTATTAAGTACTGGATTCCTTCCCTCGGGTTAATACCCTCGGGTTGTAGGATTGTTCTAAGGTTGCTCAAATATAACTAGGTGTAACTTACCTACTGTGTGGCGCTGAGGCCGGTGTAGGTCCTCTGGTTTGGTTTTAAAGAAAATCTACAGTTTGAGAGAATTTTTGGCTTGAAGAAGTCTGAAATAAATATGAGTTTAGAAGAAAATTTGGGTGTGAAAACGGTTTGAAATAAATCTGGGTTTATAAGAAAACTCTTCCCGGTATTTAAAATGTCTTCACGCTTTGACCAAGTCTAGCTTCTCGCTGACTGGTATATCTTCACATACAATGGTTAGGCACGAAGCCCTTCCAGGTTTCACTCTTCAAATTCTTGGTCTCTTGACTCTATAATCACTTCCTTCAACAATACGGTACCTTACTAGGTACTTTATAGTCATTAAAATTTTCCTGAAAAGCTTCGCTATAGCTGCACTTGCCATGGCAAGTGCGCCATGCTGGCTAGTTGTCGGTTCGACACATACTGGTTTCGGTGCTACTTTTATTGTTACCGTGTTCGGTAGCCTTGTTGGCTCCTCTTTTAACCTTACGGTTTTGGTAATAGAACATTCGAGCGACTCTCATTGGTCTTGACATGGTAGTCGTTAACTAGGGTGTCTCACCATTCACTTAACTCTGTGTTCTTCCTTAATGTTCGTCCCCATGCATTTGCCGTGGTTACCGAGACTTGATTCTTATTTAGGTACTACATCGTAGCCCTATTGAAGTTGTTTCACTAATACTCCCATAGTGGTCTAAACTATGATAATCGGGTTTTACATCCTCTTGGCGTTGTAGGTTTGGAATTATCCAACCTTGACTAGTTCCTTAGTGGGTTACTATAACATTGTTGGTATTATTTAACAATTGTGTTCCCGTAGACATGTGTCTCGGGTCTGTCGCTCCTCCATTGTCCGCTTCTGTGCACAGTTAGTGTTTTCTTTCTTGTTGACTGGGTTTCCTCGACTGCTAGGCATGTCGACCCAGGTCGTCGGAAATTTTGGTCTCTTGTAGGTAGGATTCTTAATCTTCCGCTATTAAGTGGGTAAAGGTGTTCAAACAGGTTCCGTCTCTGAGATTCGGTTCTTGGAATCTACCGCATGACAGGTTTTGGTTCTTACAGGAATCATAACAGCCAGATCGGGTTGTTTCCCGAGTATGAGAGGACTTCCATCTCTCGGCGTTCTTTCCTGAGTTTAAAACAGGGACTGGAGGGTGGGAAGGAGATAGTATTGTGGTTTCCAATACCACATGGCTATAATTCCTAAATAGCGTATCTCTCACGTTATCCAAATTAACCTAAAGTAACAAACCTAACTCGGTACTTCCTAAGCTCGATATTTCTAGTCATCAGAACGATACTTCGCTCTGATACCACTTTTTGTAACACCCCAACTACAAACACCATACTTAACAACATTTAGCAGCGGAATTACAACACAACACTTAACTTAATCCATGGGTGTTACACGCCGTTAGCCACCCACGTGGCTAACAAGGCTAATACATACATAGTATACCGGTCTGATGGACAAGATTACCGAGCACAACACTTTACATTACCAACCATTTCCAAACTGAAATACATACATTTACATTACAACTGTACCGAGTCTAATACATTCCATCATCGATATTACGCTGACTAAATAACCACCCATACATAAACAGTTACCCCGTCCTACTCTTGAACGGCTACCAGCTTCTTGTACCTGAAAAGTAATGGGGGCCCCCAAAGGGGGTCAGCACCTTTGCTGGTATGGTAATCCCGCAGCCCGCATGCTACCGGGCCACGCACAACTATTTGTCGTCTGAGCATGCGGTTAATTACATTTAAAACATACATGAAAACTATACACACATATCATACTCATAAATCACACATCCAATGAACCGGATACAACATAAGATTAACACATCACATTGGTTAGACCACATTATTGTGTTCTTGACCCTTGGGGGTTCTACCCTAATGGAACTATTCCTTGTTAGACGACACATACCCATTTAATCCGGGTTATACTTAACTACCCCCTTATATTTGTACAGGGTTGATTTCGGAGATCAATATACACAACATAACAACATACTTCACACAATAACATGTATACAACTTAACACCGTTCTTCTTAAAGAACGTACACTTTACTTAGGATGTGCTGGAGGAAATATAAGTCCGAGCACACCGTACACATTTACTTCACTTAGATGGATCGGCCGTAATATAGGGCCGATCACACCATACACAATTTCCCCTAGCTCCAATAGTGATGAGATAGGTAAGCTTTGGTTAAGCTTGTGGGCGGTTGTAATCCAAGGAAAAAAAACAACCTTAACATAACAGTATTCCCCCTAGCCCTGAGTAATAATCAAGGTAGGTAAGCTTTGGTTAAGCTTGTGGGTGATTGTAATCCAAGAAGGAAAACAACCATAACATAACAGAGTGGGAGTTAATTCACATATATACATCAACTCCCAAACAACATGCACGACCGGAACGACCGGATTCCTCACCCCCCATAATAATTACATATTAGTTAGAAGTTCCTTTATGGAACTTATCACATACATACACCTTTTGGTGTTACAAGTTTTGTTAATCACACACAAGGGATATATCATCCCATTCGACAAGCATGGACAACAACATTCGTTAAACAACGATACATTAAGCAAAGGCAACACACAACTCACATAATCCACAATATACAACTAAGGCACGGATAGCCGTAGTTAGTACGTTCTCGTGGGTTGGGACGTTTAATCCGAATACCGGTCTCTTATGTGATCCTAGAGTCGGTTAGCTACGGTTTAACACATAATTAAGGTTAAACGGTATCGGAACTATTTACGCCACATAAATGAATTACTGTAAACTCATTACATGACTTATCTTACAAGGTGGCAAACATACAGAAAAAACACATTGGCATACAAGCTGGTGTAACCCGGTAGGACACAGGTTGCAAGAAAACCATACCTGTCACCGCAGGGAATTACTTTACCGGGTGTTCTCACGCTCCTTGGTTCACACTTGTTCCTCATGTCTTACTCTTGAACCACTATTTACATGTCAAATGGTTCAATTAACATTAAGGTGTTACGGTAGGTACATAATTGCTATTCCCGTACTTACCCCGTTATCCCTTTATTTCGGTTTAACTTTGTGTACTTAAACTCACAACTTTCCCAATCACTTCCAACACTTGTTTATACTTCTTAGGACCTTTAAAAGTCACCAAACAAGGCCTTAACCACATCCAAAACCATTACCCATCAATCCCCCACCTTTAGAACACTTTAAAACACATTTTAGGCCATTTTTGGTCTGGTCCGGGACTTGGTCCGGACCCAAGGCCCCGGACCACCTCTGTAATGCACTTTCGGCTCATTTTTGACATTGGTCCTGGACTTGGTCCTGGACTTAAGTCCCGGACCAATTCCTGCATTCACTCTCGGCATGTTTTTTGACGCGGTCCGGGACTTGGTACATATCCTAGGTCCCAGACCCTGCTAAAAACTGCTACAAAGGTCATTTTTCAACCCCAAATCAACCCTTAATCCACCCCTAATCATTCCATAAACTTTCCATAAGTTTCCTACATAATTAAACACCTCAAAACATGCTCTAAACCTCTCCAAATCTTTGGTTTAATCCACCACCCAATTCTTGATCAAACTCAACAAACTCACTTTTCACATTCTTGCATTTTGCACACTTGTGCATTTCTATTTCCTTTTGATAGTTCTTACCTCCTACCAAACTTACCAAATCCATCAATGACCATTACCAATCATTCCTACATAAATTCACTTCTAAAACCCACACTCACTCCTTGTTTCGCAAGTTACAAACACCAACTCTTTTTCTTGAGATTCCAAGTTACCAAGCATCATTATGCTACAGATTTTGTACTCTCTTATCTCCATTCTCCATCTACCATTATAAGGCCATTAATCCACTCTACTCAACACTATAAACATCAAGGTTCTCCCATTCACCAAGCCATCATCAAAACACTCTTTTTCTACCAAAATTTCACCATAACATCCCCATAAACCTAACACATCCATTTCCCTCAATTCTCATCATTTTCATTCCTAATCTAGCCACACCATTACCAGGGTCCTACCAGCACATAATGTATCCACAAAATTATCCAAACAACAATATAACTCAAATCTCAAATACCATGGCACTTAGGCCCTTAAATCAACACAAGTTCTCAATCACCCTCAAATTCAATCAACTACATTAATTCACATAGTTTGGGTTCATTATTTTAATTTAACCCTTCCCAATTCCTAAAACAATTAAAACAATGTTTAAGGTAGATTTCTTACCTTAATTTACAAGTCTCTCATTAATTCTCCTCTTGCTCCTCATCTCCTCAAAATCGGTCAAGAGGGAATGGAGTTTCCAAACTCCATCCCAACATTCAAGAACACAAAATACATTCTATTAATTATCTAAACCCTTAGGAAATCTCAATTCATCAAAAAGGGCTTAGAGCACAAGTTAGGGTTTTACCTTTGGAGATTTTTGAGAGTGGTTCTCACCCTTGAATCAAGAAGGGAATTATTCCACCATTGGAGGGTTGAATCAAAGCTCCAAAACAAGGAGAAAAAACAAGGTGAGAAAGAGAGCAAAAATCGGCCACCATGGAAAGTGGAGAGAGAATGACTTTTTCTTGAAAATTTTTACCTTAGGAGGAAGAGGAGACTCCAAGCTACCCATTGGTGCCATTTTCTCTTTAAATGGGAAAAACCCATGGAGATGAAGTTTATCGTTTTCGGATTTTGAAAAGAGAGAAATGTAGAGGATGATGAGAGGAGTTCAAATATGTAATTTATTTTTGATTTGGAGCTTAAATGGAGCTTGGGCATGAAGAGGAAGTGAGCTAGCCATGGGAGCTCTTGTTTCAGCTCAAATCGTGGAGGAGGTAGGAGAAGGAGGAAGGGCTCACGATGGAAAGGAGGAAATGAAGGAGAGAGAGAAGCAAAATGAGAGAAAAGAGGTTACTTTTTACTTTTGCTTTATTTACTTTTGTTTTTTTGTGAGTGAGGGAGTTGGAAGGGGGCTGGAACGTGGGTATACCCACCCATAAGAATTCCAGCTTTTTAATTGCAAGGGGAGAGGAGTATTTTGGGCTATTTACAATTAACACCCCATAAGTCCCCTTTTACACTATTCATTACCGGAACCCGTTTTCCGGAATTTTCTCGTTTCTTTAATTTTAATGGTCCTTAAGCTTCCATTAATGTTTAATTATAGTTATATAGTCAACCATAGTTTTTATGGGTCGGTTTGACCACTTAAATTCACGTTTTCGGGTTTTCTCGAAAGACGTGCTTTAAGACTATGTTAGCGTTTAACTCATTATTTGGATCCGTTTTCTTTCAGAATTTTTCCCACATGTTCTTAGTGTGTAATTAGGGATAAAAATATATTTATAACCCTAGTGAGGGTTATATACCTCCTAAAATAATTAAATACGCATCTTCACGTTTTTGTGACTTTTACGCATTTTTTTTCTTTTGGTTATTTCCTCCACCAATGATCTTAAGGACTTAATTAGCCTTAGAAAATCATATTACATAATTAAAACCATATTAAGGTTGGGGTATTTTCATTTCCTAAGGACTTAATTAGCCATCAAATCATAATTGAATATTATAAGTCTTGGTAGGCTCTTTGGGTCTAACCAAGTTCACTCCAAGCTTAGAGCACGTTTTTGCTCAAACTGTGTTTATGGTACTTTATTGTTTTTACTATGGTTTAAATTGTTCACTAATGTTTCTAAGGCACTCTTTAGCCTTTAAATACCATATTAAATATTTAAACTTCATATCAAGGTTTGGGGTATTTGAAGAACTATTCAGAAGCATGAGAATTTTGCTACATAGGTAAAAACCATCAAGTATATTAAACATTATGCTAAATTGCTAATGCGGGAGAATTATTCACAAGATTGGATAAAGGCTTGAAAAATCTAATTATAAAACACCTTCAAATATGAATAATTAATACAATAATGATATGAATTAGTGATAAAATTTGAGTCAAATATACAAATATTTTTGTTTCTTACCAATCTATCATTGATGGAGTAAGCATTATCATTAATTCATTATTAGTTGTGCAATTAATGAAAATGCATGATAATTGATTACTTTAAAATTTTATAGTGCAAAATATTTATGGTAATTTTAAAATAATTTCTCGGTGTATATAAGTTTATTAATATTTTTTATAGGTACGCCACTTACTAAGTAATGATTAATTGTAAAAGTATTGTGGGCATTGTTTAGTGTTGTATGATACAAATGCTAAATACTGATTTGTATTTAAACTAGATATTAGGTGTAAACATTTGTTTTATTCTCAATGTCTCCTATAATTAATGCATATATTCTTTCAGGTCACATCGGATATATTAGTTGGGTCACACGGGTTTCGGTTCGGGTTCGGTTCGGTTGATTTTTCGGTTCGGGTCACTTCGTTTCGGGTCATCGAGGTTTATGGGTGACTTTGGTTCGGTTGATTTTGGTTCGGATGACTTCGGTTCGGATGATTGTGTATTGTGGTTACTTTCGGTTTTACATAATACGGTTTGGTTTGGTCCCGGTCGGTTTATTTCGGATTTCGGGTCATTTTTCAAGTTATAGTTTTTTGTTGACATTCGGATTCGGATCGGATTGGTTCGGTTCGGTTTTTTCGGGTTCGGGTTACTTTGCCAAGTCTAATTGAAACCGACTGATTGATAAACGTTAAGAAATTTAGGATATGATCTGGTAGTGTGTTCAATTAAAATTAATATGGTAAGGGTTAGAATATGGAGGAGATCAATAGATAAATAATACAAAAATATTAGATATATGTATAAAGAGAGAAACTTTAGCCTAATAATATAGTTGCATATCATGATCTAAAGTGACAAATAAGATAAAAAAAAACAAGTTATTATCACACTAAAAAATTTGAGGAGATAGGAGTTTAAAATGAAGGATGAAATAATACTAATACCTTGGTAAGATTAGCTAGAATAACATTAGTGATTCATATATATATATATAATGATATTGGTATATATGTCGAGTTTTGGGTTAGTATCAACTATAAGATATTTTATATGGAATAACATTGCTATTGTGGTGATTAGTACATTGGTGGGCTTGTAACAATCAAGGTGTGGTTAATGATAATATGACCATTTAAAACTAATGCACCGAGATTATAAAGTAGATGATTAAGTGATATACATCCCAGAATAAAACTGACTTGTTGAATTATTTAATGACCTTCTCTAATGTATTTTGACATGGAATTTTAACCATAGATTCCTTATAAACTATAGATTATTTTCATGTAAATTAATATGGGTGTTAAGTTTTTTAAACATAAGTTATAATTTTTGTAAGTTCTGAGTATTATGGAATTATTTAGATAATTTAAAAGATATTTTTATGAAATAAAAATTTTATAATATGTCTAAAATGCCATAGTTACTATATATTAAATTTGGGAATTTTTAGACAAGACTAAATGGGTCTAAATATTGTGTTTATGAATTTTTCATAAGTTATCTTACAATATATGGTTTTAATGTAACCCAAAATTAAAGTATAGTTGATTAATGAACTTTATATGTTAGGAAAAATATAATAAGACTAAACTAACATTTAATACAGAATGTTAATAAATATTTTTGGGTATAAACTTTTAAGTGAAGTAAAAATTATATATATATACATATATATAAAGGAAATAAAATAGTAATTTAGGCTAAATCAAGGAATTGAATTAATCTCCATTTATATTAATTATATTGTGTGGTAGTTAATATACTTAATTGAAACTAAGGGAAATACTTTATTTATGGACCATATTGGATGTGGATATGTGTAAAAGTTAATAAAGATAATTAAATACATTAAGACTACACAAAGAATGTCTTGAATAAATCCTAATACATACATATATATATATATACATTAACAATAAATAAAAGGAATAACATACCTTATATAAAACATTAGAGTAAAATTCATACGTAGCAATTAAAATATTAAATGTTAATGTGGCATCTAGGTGGACTATTAGGAGGGATATATATATATATATATATATATTAAACTATAGGACTTTAATCAGTATTAATATAAATTAGTCAGTTGTAACTTAAGGGTTTAATTAAGCTAAACCTATGATCAACAGTAAGTAATTGAATTAAAATTAAATGTACACTTAAGACATACAAATTCAGTGGCGTAGATGGTCAAGTCAAACCTGGAACTAAATCGAGGGTTCATGTTTGAAACCTCGCAGAATCGTTTTTTTTAGGAAATTTAATCAATCAACGAAAACGTAACGCGGACTTGGGCTATCCTACTGGGCCCAAGTCCATGAACTCCAAAGCCCACTTAAACAATTCTACGAGAGTTTGGGTCACTCTCAAGATAAACTCTAAATCTTTCCTGATTTAAATGAAATGGGCCTAATGAAAGATTTATTAACAAGATCTAGCCCAGATCCTTATGAGAGGTAATTGTAAATCAGAAACTATAAACCAGTAAGAAAAAAGACGTTAGCTTATATGAGTTCCTTAGCTAATCAGTACTTGGAACGCCTTAATTATAGGTTGTTAGTGGAAGTTCGCACTTTCAAGTTGGTTACTGCTACTTCTCCTATCAGGTACGATTTCTCGTACTCAGATACTTTTGGTAACGAACTTTATGGAATGCTTTGAGAAACTCTAACTGAGCTTGAATGAATTTCAAAGGAAACTATTTGTGTGACTAACTCAGCTTGATGACTAATTGAGCCTTGAATGTATAACTTACATGATTATTGGTTCCTCCTATCTGGTTGTCTCATTAGATATTAACTGCTAAGGGTTTACGCCTCTACACTCTGTAGGACTGAATGTTTTGGTATTGCACTTGTGCAGTTATTAATCTGGTGGGAATATGGGAAATGTCAATCTTGGTAAACTCTTCTTTTGACTCTGGATATTGTTTCATCCATGAGCTGAGTCTTTTGTTGTGACGTGCTCGCGTCTTCATTGGTAATAGTGAGGGGCTGTATATCCCCTGTCCAAAAAGGACGTGGTAAACAGTGAGGGGCTATATATCCCCTGTCCAAAAAGGACGTGGTAACAGTGAGGGGTTTGATATCCCCTGTCCAAAAAGGACGTGGTAAACAGTGAGGGCTGTATATCCCCTGTCCTAAAAGGACGTGCTTGGCGGTGGGGGCCATCTCTCCCAATTGGTTTTATTCCACTCTTGAGTTGTTGGTTCTTGGATCTCTTCTTCATTCCTGGTCCAAGTGACTACTTGGTTCTTTCTACTCCTAATTGGAACTAAATCTAACATAAGCAATGGATGTTCGCTAGCTTATGGTGTGGTTTCTTTTTAATTGACTAACTTTACCTTCCTGTTATTTATCTCTATCCTTGACTTGTTACCTTTGACTTGGTGATTGGGATGTACCTTGTTCTTCTGTTTTTGTGTTAAGCATTTGACTTCAAGTTATCGTTAATTTTAAGAGTTATGTTTTTAAACTTTTATTTTGGAGAGTTGTACCAGTTCCATTCCAGGGAACTGACTCACCCCTCTCGGGGTGGGCTGCTTGGTTTCATCTTGCAGGTACGAATTGTTATGCAGGTGGCCACGAAGAGTATGAGTGATTGGATGGGAATTAGGAATTGTGGAGATTTTTTATATCTTGTTCTTGTTATGTTTTCTCAAGTTCAGACTGTAGCATTTATAATTTTATAAGTTATAATTGGTGAGGTTTGGTGTCGGGTGTTTGGAACCCGATGAACTGTAATTGCCTTAGTATTTTATTTTCCACTGCATTTATGTTAAATAGAGGCGTTACACATTATTATTTAACTCTTATCTTTTAACAAGTCGTCATGTTAGAAGGCGACATGTTCCCAATTTACCATTCCCTATTATAAGGCGGGTTACCTACGGCAATAGCCATGCATCAACGGTAGTGCCTTCGATTCCTCCTTCGCTGTAATGAGACGGGTAACCTACGACCGGAGCCTGGCACCAGTGGTAGTGCCTCCGTCCAACAATCAATCTGACCTATTGGAAATACAATACTTGAGTTGAACTGCTCCCAATCATCCTCTCTTTTGTGATCATAATGCGTAGCCAGGCAATCCTGGACTTTCCTTCATAACCAATATTTCACTATGTGATTAAGTTTTCTTAATCTCTTTGCCAAGGTTCATTCTTAGGTGTTATAGTGAATACATCTTTAATGTACATGTGCCTTTTAGAACTTTGATTTTTGTGATTCAAAAGCATAAGTAATGGATTGACATGGTAAAGGTAAAGTAATATTTTTCTATCGAATTTTGTGATGACAATTTTTATGGAATAGTTAAATTTGAGATTAGTTGGCAAAGTTTATGGTTATTATTTGGTTATTATGGCATGACTTGGTTTAGATTTTCTAGTTACCCGCAGAAGGCCCGGTCTTAAGCTCTAGTAATCTACTTCTTATAGTTTTCAAGCTATATGGGGGGGTGTGCACACTTAAGGATGCTAAAGTGAGGTGGTGGCATCGGTGTCTCGCAGAGAGCCTAACAACAAGCTCCAGTGTTAAACTATAGTGAGTTTATATTATATGGCTTGATAATTATGAATTGGTTTGGCGTCGGTGTCTTGCAGAAAGCCCGACAGCAAGCTCTAGTGAATTAGAGTGAGGTTAAATTATTTTGGATTAATGGTTAAGACTTGGTTGTTAAAAAACAAGTATGTGGTTTGGTTGGCAATACTGAATATTTCAGTGGTGTCTTAATTGGTTATGAGAAAGTGGATAGATATCATATGCTATATATAAGGCCATAATTTCCTCACATTAACAGTTTGTATATGTAACACCCCTACCGCTAATCCTTTAGTTACTATCTAATCGTCTCGGTCACTTTACTACTCGCAGCGGAAATACAAGTACAAACGACGGGTGATATAATGTCGTTAGCCGCCCATGCGACTAACAAGGCCTACTCTACATACAGTCATGGTTTGATAAATAGAAATATACTGAGCTTCCATAAATACTTCCCATTACACCTACATCATTTACTTACAATATTTGATTACCGAGTATACAAAAATCATTATCTGAATACATTTCTTCTTTCAAATCTAACAAAAGCTATGAGTCTAACAACCTGCTCATTTCTACCAAGCCTACATAATTTCCAAAATCTCAAAAGGGTGTACCACATGGTACACCAGCTATTCAAAAAGACTACAAGCCATGTACTACTCGGTACACCATTCACGTGCTTCTAATTAAAACCAAAAACATGCCTCTCGGTCTCAACACGACCATCAACCTTCTCGAGTACCTGGAAAATAAAAATAGTGCCCCAAGGGGCTCAGCAAGACTGCTGGCATGAAATTCGCATACCCCGCATGCTAACGGGGGTACACCAACTACTTTGTCGAATACATGAGGTTCATTTTATACATGCATACATGTTATTATGAAAAAGGTCATAATCACACAAGACACACTCATATACAGAATACAATACACACAAATGGAAGACTATTCACAAGTCAACCGAACATGGTAATACACTTCTCAAGTTCTTACTTCATTCTTTGTAGCCAGTTACTCATCCGGGTTAATCGGATATTCTTTACTCTTTTATTTGGGACCATATGACTTATACCAGTCTTGGTCTTACTCATACAATTACTTCCTTTCTTATATTATACTCAAGTCAAGTCGGTGTGACCTCCGGGCAGAGACTACACCATCTCACCATCGGGCTTTAGGTTGGCTTGCTTCCCCAGGTTACTAACCATTTAAGGGGTTTGGACCATGAGAAAGATTAGGCTAGGAATCGGATACAACCTCTCGTTTCTCCTCATCCTCACGCGTGGCCAAAGCTATATCGGACTTCATACATACTCCAATTTACCAATTTACTCAAGGTTAGAAATGTTACTTAGTTAGGGAGTTAGTGAGAATCATTCATAATCACTCATTCAGGGTTAGCGCATTTGCACAACCACAATCAAACACTCCATCTTCAATCATATCTTTCATGAATTATACAAACTTTAAAGTTCAAACATAACTCAACAATGAATAAAACAGCACAAGAATAAGGAAGTGCAGTAAACCCAATTTATGTGTTTTATCTTGATTAGGTGATAGCAAATAAACACACAAATCAGTGTAACTTCGGTAGCATACAGGGCAAGAGAAAATCATACCGTTCACCATCGTACTCGGACTTCTGATTTTCCTTCGAGGCTCAACTATTTGAGTCCTATAACATACACGGAATCATACAGTTAATTATCTATTATTAACCTAACTCGTTCCTTCATTAATGTTTCCAAACTTACATTACTAATTCCTTACAACTCATACTTAGTCACACAAATCATTTACTTCTCACTATTTCTTAAGCTTGTTTTCTTAGGTTCTTATGTGTATTATTTTCTCTCACCATCATTACTCTCCAATGGTTACTACTTAAGCCCCACATTTTTTATTTACGACTGACCCTACCAAGGTCGGTCCCAGGGTCGGTGTAAGTCAGTAGGTTACGGGTTCGAAAAATTCAACTTCGACCGACCTTCCCAAGGTCGGTCCTAAGGTCGGTCGAAGTCAGTAGACTTCCAGGCTTGAAAATTTTGACTTGACCGACCTTCCCATGGTCGGTCAAAGTCAGTAGACTTTTGGGTTTGAAAATTTCGACTCGACCGAAGGTCGTCCTAAGGTCGGTCGAAGTCAGTAGACTTTTGGGTTAGAAAATTCTAGCTCGACCGACCCTCCCAAGGTCCGTCCTAGGGTCGGTCGAAGTCAGTCCCATTTTTCCCAAGGTGTTTAAACACTTGACATTAACTCTAAACCTTCCTAAACCATCTTACTAACTCAATTACTCAAGTCTTGGCTAAATTACACAACTCCTCCACTCTTAATCTTCCTTGAAACTCTTTGCTACAGATTTTGTTTTCTTTCTTTTCACTAACCCCATGGTTCTTTAACTAATGCCATCTAGCTTTACACATACATTATTTTCATCCAAGGTTCTACTCAATCACATAACTCTCTCAATTCTATTTTTCAAAGTGGTTAACTACTCACAATAACCTAAAACACACCTAGTTACTCCTAGGTTATTTCTTCTCCTTAAACACTTAAGCCTTCTAGTTTCCTAGGACAATTTTGACAGAGTTTCCCCTAGAATTTTAACACTGCCCACACACAATTTGGCTCACCAAATCAATCCCAATATCCACATTATTCTAAACACTACAACGCATTAAATTCCTGCACATACACACTTATTCCGGCACCTTAACAACTTGGCTCTAAGGCCCTCAAGCATTATATAAACAACACTAATATACTCCATTACTTTGCTCAACATTGCAGTAGCATTAAACCATCCCAAGGCAATGTAATTACTCATATACAATCATTAAAATCTGTACAAAGGTAAGTTCATTACCTAAGTGTTTCTAGTTCTTTTTCCTTTCTTTCTTTCTCCCTTATTCCTTCTTCTTTCCTTCCTTCTTGTTCTTGACTGACAAACCGGTTATGGGGGTGTTCAAAATTCTAATGCTACAGATCATTCCAAGAGCTCTAATGAGCATTAAGGAAATTTTTAAACTTCTAAAATCAACCCTAAAATACAAGGGAGGGTTTAAAGCTCTAAAAGAGTATTACCTTGGAACTTCTAGGTGGAGTTTTTGAGCAGTAAAAGTAACAAGCTCCAGCACCTCTTTGGAAGCTAAAAAAATTGGCTGGAGCATGGGGGAACAAGAGTTCAAAAACTGAAATTTAAAGATTGTAAAAGAGAGCTAGAAATGAGGGATTTTTCGGACTTCTTTTTACCTTAAAATAACAAGGAGATGATGGAGCTCACAATGGTGTACTAAAACTTTCAAATGAGCTTCAGCCATGGAGATGAAAGTGGAGCTTTTCAAATTTTGAAAAGATGGAAATGTTCTCCAAGATGAGAGGAATCTAGTGGTGTAATTTTTTTGTTGTTTGGAGTTTGCTTAAGCCATCAACAATGAAGGAACAAGAGAGGGCTAGTGAGGGAAGTTTAAATTGCCATAAAAGGGTTTGAGGAGGAAGAAGAAGTCAGATGGGGGGATTAAAATGTGATAGAGATGAGAGAGTAGGAGAAAGAGAGAGTAAAAGTGGGTCTATTTTATTCACTCTTCACTTTATTGTTTTGTCCTCTAGTGACTAATAAGAAATAAAGAGAGTGTGAGGGAAGGGCTGAAAACGTCTCACACACACACACAAAATATAATGCTAGATTTTTATTTGCAAATGGAAGGAGGTATTTTTCTCTTAATACAATTAGCACCCCACAAGTTTCCGTTTTTACGTTATTCACTAACCAGAGCCCATTTTCTGGAATTTTCTTGTTTAATTAATTTTGATGGCTCTAGACCTTAACTAATGTTTAATTATAGATATTATATTGACCATAATTCTTACGAGTCTATTTAACCTGCATAAAGTAATGTTTTCCTGGTTTCCTTGAAAATGCGTTTTAAGGTTCGTTTATGTTTTTAATCAGTTTTATGGATCCGTTTTCTTCGGGAATTGTTCCCACATATTTATTTAGGCATAATTAAGCTTCTAAACCCTGAATTAGCCTAATTAATCACTATTTCTAAGTTTGGGGTATTTCAGTATAAGTTATTTCCCGATACTAGTGTTACTCGGCTTTGTTGACTATTGTTTTCCTTGTGTTGTTTAAAATGTGTTGTCAAGTAGGTAACAACCAGGATTGAGTGTGCAGGCATGGGGAGTGATCACCTAACACTAGGATTTTGAATTACATAGAGTTAAGGCCCGAATCAAACTAGTGTTAGAGTGTGGCTTGTAATTGAATTTCTAACTTGGGTGGTTGTTAAGGCCTTCAGTTTGATTATCTTAGGTTACTTTTATGTCATGAGAAATTGTGATTAGTGTAAAATAAATGGGTATAAACAAATTTCTTCTAAAAATAAAGTTTGAATTGGATTAAGATTGTTCTAAATTGGAATTCATTAATTTATAGCCTTAGTGCCCTTTTGGGCGTGGCGGTAACACCCAGGTTAATCTAGTCTTCTGATGTCTTAATAAAACTCAAAAATTTGGGGGTATTACATCTAGGTGCACGTGTAAGACCTGAATGGAAACCATATAATAATGTATTCTATATAACCTAAGAGTATATCTTAGGTGAATTGAATTATGTTACTTAATCACATGATGAAGAATTGGTATATGAAGGGGAAAACTTAGGGTAGTCTACAAACTAACTGGTTACACAGAGTGATCACTTAGAGAGGACTTCCAGAATTGGGGTCCACTCGATATGGAAATCCGACGAGCCAGATGTGATTGTTGGTCAGGAGGTACTGCTGTTGGTACATGGCTACAAACATTTTAGATGCCTTTATTAGGTAGATAAGAATTCTAGAGATCTACAGATCATTGGCTAGGAGGCACTGTTGTTGGTGCACACAGGACGACTATCCAATTAAATAAACATTATATATGAATTAAGGGATTGTCCTAACATGATACCCACCATGAGTTAAGAGTAAGCATAAACGAATGAGACTACGAGTATTAGATATACCGTAGTAAGAGATTCAATATCCCTTGTAAACATGAATAATGAACAATGGGCCTCGAAGGCCGAGTAATGAGAACCATTCACAAGAAAACGACACTCTTTTCATTATTGTATTTACTTGTTTATTATTTTGATAATGTGAATGATTATTTGTGAATGATGTGGTTGTAACACCCCAACCGCTAATCCTTCCATTATCCTCTAATCATTCCCGTTCTTACCTTACTCGCAGCGGAATACTTACTTACTCCCGGCGGGTGATACAACGCCGTTAACCATCCAAGGTTAACAAGGCTACTACTACTTACCGTATCGGTCTGACGATTAGAATAAACCAAATACATACAACTTACTTTACAATACCAAATACTTACTTACATTTTGATTACCGAGTATACCGAAACACATGAATTACATTCCAAGACTACTTCCCAAATATGAAGAGTTTATACATCCTCTCCTTACTATCCCATCATGAATTCATTATCCAAAAAGGTGTACCACATGGTACACCGGCTACTCAAAGGCCTAGCCGTGTACAACTCGGTACACTATTCCAATCCAACTAACTATTTCAAAAAGAATTACACCCTGCCCCTACTCTACCGTCACGCCTCGCGGGTACCTGTAGAATAAAAACATTCCCCCTAGGGGGTCAGCTTACGCTGCATATGATAACCGCATACCCCGTGTGCTAGCGAGGGTACGCCAACTAATTGGTCGAGTACATGCGGTTCGTTTCATTCATACATACATACATGCTTTATACAACACAATTCTATACATTCCATACACAAGGCATACATACATACAATACATGCAAGGAAGACTATTCAAGTCATCCAATTATACTTACCGAATACTCACCGCAATACGGAGATACATTCCTCCAATTCATACAAAGGTCTTGTTAGCCTCATTACACACCCGGGTTAATCGGGTGTTCAATACTCTTTTACTCCCGGTCAATGACTTACAATAGTCAAGACCAATACACATACAATACTTACTTCTTACATACTTTACTCCAGTTAAGTCGGTATGACCTTCGGGCAGGGATTACTACATCCCACCACCGGGCTTTAGGGTGGCCCACTAATCCAGGATGCTACCCATTCAAGGGAATTGGTCCATGGAAAAGATTACAGCCAGGATTTGGATCCAACCTCTTGTGTTTCCTTATCCTCACGCGTGGCCGAAACTATATCGGACTTTTACTCATTCCATTTTACTCATTACTCAAGTTAGGAGTTAGAATGTTAGGAATTAGTAGAAGTCATTACTACCTTTCCATACATCAATACAATACACAAGTACTCATCACGCACACATGCACTTCATTCTCATTCATTCATTTCATGAATTATACAAACTAAATGTTCAAGAGCATAAAACAAGAACAATATAGTTCAAACACAATTATGTGCAATAAAAGCCCGATTCATGCATTTATCTTATTGGTGATCACATAAGCACACAAATCGGGGTAACCAAGTTAGGATACAGGGCATGAAGAAATCATACCGTACACCGTCGTTTTTGTACTACCGGTTCCTTCGATGTTCAACTATTTGATCCTATACATACATGAAGTTGTATGATCAATGATCCAACTTACTCTTCCATTAATACTCCTAATGTGTACCCACTACTCCTTTACATTCATACTTGGTTATAAAACCATTCCTTTCCTTATTATTTCTTAAACTTGCTTCCTTACACATTTACTTACTTCCTTACCTTTACTACTTCATTTGTAATGTTCTACCACATATATATGCATATATTTGTATAGGCATATATATATATACATATGATAACTATAATCATATAACAAAACTTTTTTTTTTGACTCGACCGAACTTGCAAGTCCGGTCGCAAGTTCGGTCCAAGTCAGTAGGTTACATCGCGTGAAAATTTCAGGGCCGACCGACCTTGTAAGTCCGGTCCCAAGGTCGGTCCATTCCAGTAAGTTTCTCTCGTGAGAATTTTAGCCCTACAGATTTTGGTTTTCTTCATTATGCTACAGATTTTTCCCTCAACTCTTATCCTCCAATACTCCCTCAATTAATGCCACTCTTAGCATCCTAAATACCTTACCCACATCCTAGTTCCATTCCATCTACAAGCCCCTTTCCGAATCTGTTTCACAATCCAAAACTACTCATTTTCAACCTCTCCAAATACACCTAGTTTACTTCCTCTTCTTAAACACTTAAGTCCTCTCATTCCTACAAAATTTGACATAGTCTCCCCTATATTTTTAACATTCTCCACACATTATTTCAGCTCACATATTCTCATTCTCACAACCTGTTTATACAACACATTATACTCACATTCCAACACTACTACAACAACATAGAATTCCTGCACATACACATTCAATACCCCATGTTTTCCTAAGCTTTTAAAACTCATTTAAAAACTTCAAAACTGTTTCAATACCATTACTCATTATGCTACAACATACTTACTACTCATTACTCAATACACCATTCATTTTACTACTCCAAAAACTGTTACAATACTACATACAAAACTAGCTCAAGGTAAAGGTAATTACCTTGTGTTTCTAGTTTTCTTTCTTCCTTTTTCCTTCTCTTCCTTTCTCCCTTGTTCTCGGTCCCAATGAGGTTCACACACACCAAGTGCTACAACCCATATCAATACACAATACCATTTAACATTCATTTTTGCACTAACCCTAGAATTTAAATGTTTTAGGGTTTAGAAAAGGGTATTACCTTTCAACCACTCAATGAGATTCTTGACTAGAAAGAGAACAAGATTCCTAGCCCAAAGAAGGAGCCAAAATCGGCTGGAGCAACAAGGAACAAGACATTCAAAATCTGGAAATTCTCATAATGCAGACAAGGGCTAGAAACGATGGATTTTCAAACTTCTTTTTACCTCAAGATGACAAGGAGGTGAAGGTGCTTCTAATGGTGGTCTTGAATCTTCAAATGGAGAATACCCATAAAAACGAAAATGGAGTTTTTGGATTTTTTGAAAGGAGGAAAGTGTTCTCCTTTGCAAGGGGATTCCAATGGTATGGTTTTTATAATTTTTGGACAAGTATTGAGATAGAACAAGAAGAGAGAAGGAGAGAGTTGAGTGGGTTCTTTCATTTCTCCATGGCTGTCGCATGGGAGGAGAAAAATCAGAAGAAGGAAGGAGATGCCAATGTGAGAGGAAGAGGGGAAGTAGGAGAGAGAGTCTTATTTTGCTTTTTGCTTTACTTAATAGGTTTGTCTTTTAGCAAATAAGGAAGTGTTAGGTGAGTGTGAGAGAGAGAGGCAAATCGGATCCCACACACACACACACATATTTTTACTTTTTATTTGCAATGTGGACACATTAACTTTGTTTATTTGCACTCTCACCCCACAACTTCCCGGTTGTTACAGTTTTTACTAACCGGAACCCGTTTTCTGGAATTTTCTCATTTAATTAATTTTATTGGTTCTAAAGCTTCACTAATATTTATTAGTGACTATTTAGTTGACCAAAATTGTTACGAGTCAATTTGACCCGCTTAAAGTCGTGTTTTCCCGGTTTCCTCGAAAAACGCGCTTTAAAGTTCGTTTATACTTTTAAACCATTTTAAAGGTCCGTTTTCTTCGGGATTTGTTCCCTCATATTTATTTAAGTGTAATTAAGCCTTTAAAAGTTGTAATTAGCTTAATTAATCACTGTTTTTAATTACGGGGTATTTCAGTGGTTGTGTTAGATGAACTGCTGAGTGTTTAATTATAGCATTTACAGTTTCATTATATATTGTAAAAACTAATTGCATGAATTGAACCGCATGTTAAGACATCTGATTGACTTAAGGAATCTAAAGGATTCTAGGATCATACTTTAGCATATTCAGTGTTGTGCTGAGCCTATACGATAATATATTACAGGGACTTAATCGTGACTTGAAGCAAGAGTGCAGGACGTTTGGGTAGATGGTGCTTATTTTGATTATCGCACTTCTGGACTTGTATTATACACTACGGTTGTATACTTTGGGAACTTAGTATACTGCTCACTTGCTTGCGTTTTGGTTATGGATGGTTATTGTATATATATATCAGTTTCTATATCTGTCATCACAGTGGTTATAGTTATTGATATTTGGACGCTTCATTACTCACGTGGATGATTAATGGCAGTAGCACCCGAGTGAGAACAATTGGCTTTTATTTTTCGTTGTGACTCTAACCGTCTTTAATTATGCTACGACTTTAATTAAAACGAGTTTAAGAGTTGGGTGTTAGACATATACCTTCGGAACTCTACAATGGAAGTTATTGGTGGAGCTCATGTTGATGTCAAGAGACCGCACAAATTATCGGTGGGGTTGAGAGATTTGGACCACCAACACCATAACAACCATGACTATAGCTAGAAGAAATATTGGACACTAGATCGGACGCTGATCTACGTCTATCTATTATCGGACACTAATATCGGATGTTAATAATAAATTAGCGTCTCCTATCAATCAGATGCTAATAATAAATTAGCGTCTCCTAACTGAAGAGGGGAAAATGTGTCCAGAGGCCCTAAAGAAAGAGCAACAGCCTAATAAGGCTAAGACAACAACCGGGCGTCCCTGACCAAGCCCAAGCAGGCCTCAAGCGGTGACCGGTCGTATTCGACCGGTCGCCAAGAATCCCAGAACACAACGTAGAGAGCGACCGATCGCCCTCCAAAAGTATCGCTACGGCCGGTCGGTTACGACCGGTCACCTGAGATATAAAGGGTGGTATGAGAAGCGACCGGACGTCTGTGACCGGTCGCCTAGAAAAGCATGAATAGCGACCGGTCGTCTGTGACCGGTCGGTAGGTGATTAGAGATAAGATATTTATCAGATATTTTGTAAGTCTGCCAAGATATTTTTGTGCCAGGCTGGCACAACGTGATAGGCCAGAAGGCAGATGGGAAACACTATAAATAGGGGTTCACCCCTCAATAAAAGGCACGCGAACAGTACTTCAGAATTTTTACTGTTGCATTGTGTTGTTATGAGTCTCTCTCTCTCCACCCTTGCTCTTGCGCTCCCCCTTTCGGTAATAAGGTAACTCGGTAAAACTCGGCAGTAGATTAGAATCCCAGTCATCAAGTTACGTGAGAGGACGGTGTGAGGATCCTAGGGTTTATACAACTTCATTTGGCGCCGTCTGTGGGAAACGAACAGCTCAGATCTAGCAACCACGAGTCCACCAACAAGAATAATAACTTTGGAAAACATGCGAAGTCGACACATCTGAGAACAAAATTGTGTTTTTTACAGGTTAGGTATGAAGATGGCACCCAGAACAAGGAAAAATCTGCAAACCAACGGCGGAAGCACTGGACCCGAGGCAACCCACGACTCCATTTCCAAAAAAGACCTGGAGAACATGCTGGCGAGCCTCACTAGATCAATCGACGAAAAAATCGTGGAAGGAAACGAGCTCCTGCAACAGGAATTGATGCAGAGAGATGAGGAATTCCAGCGAAAATGGGAGGAGATGTCAGAGGCGATAGATCTCCTGAAGGGTCGGGATGCGGCCAGAAGCAATGACGAGAAAAGAGGCACCCGAGGAGAGGCCTTAATCACTATCGAAGAGGAAGAAGATGATGCCATTGACATGAGCCTATACCCCTTCTCTGAGAAGATCCGCAGAGCTAAACTCCCGCCCCACTTCGTCGCCCCGGCGGTGGAGAAGTACGACGGTACTGGGGATCCTGCTCAGCACATTAAGAAGTTCATGTTCGCCATGAACACCCAGGGGATTAGCTCCCTCGCCCTGTGCAACCTGTTCCCTGGAACACTCTCCAAGAGAGCCTTGAGCTGGATCTCGTCCAGGCCACCCCAGTCAATCTCCAGTTTCAAACAACTAACCGAGGAGTTCCAACAATACTTTGCGGCCAGTAAGAAGGTGAAAAGAGAAACGATAGAGCTCATGGACGTGAAACAAGCCAAGGGAGAGACTGTAAAAGAATACAGTGAGCGGTTCCACAAGCAGGTGGCTGAAATCAACGATATCGATGAAAAGATACTGATCAAAGCCTTCGGTAATGGCTTGGCCCACCCCCGCCTCGCTGGAAAGATAGCCACCAAGGCGCCAAAGTCGCATGGTGAGTTAGCCGAGATGATCCACGACTTCCTCAAATCGGAAGTTGCGGAGAATAAGGCCAAGGAGCTCCTCAACAGCTTTAGAGCCCCCGCCGCGGGTGAGAAGAAGGCAGGCTAGACAGGAGGGGCGGTTGCGGCCGGAGGATCGCACCAGGGGGGAAGCCGATACAAGCCTTATTCCAAGACCCGGCCCTCCAGGGACAGTAGGCCTCGAGCTCCAGAACCTTCCCAACGGTATCCATAGACCCAGGGAAATATGCCGCTGCCGTAAGAGAGGGGCTTCTACCCCCACCAAGAAAACCCTTCCCGGGAGAGGTGCCGGTGGCCTTCTGTGAGTACCATGGGCACCGCAGCCACAGAACCGTAAACTGCGTAAACATCGCCAAGGAGCTAAGGATAATTGAGGAGAACAAGAAGAAAGAAAGGGGAGGCCAGCAAAGACAGCACCATAGTATCCAGTCCTCTCGGCCAAGACCAGAAGGAGAGGTCCACCCCGAATTGGATCATAGCAAGTCCTTCGGGGTAATCACAGGACTATTCTCAGAAGTAGGGCCCTTGACCCCCAATGAAAGGAAAAGACACGTCCACAAGGTTCACCGAGAACTCCCGAACAAGAAGGACACGAAGCATCAGAAGCTCCCCCCAATCTACTTCACTGAGGACGATGAAGATGGAGTCCTGTACCCGCACAATGATCCACTGGTCATAAGGGCTCAGTAAGGAAACTCGAGATACCGGAAGATAAGATCAAGCCCTACTCAGCCGTACTGGGAGGTTTTGTAGGGGGAATCTCGGCTAAATCTACAGGAAGCATCGACTTCACCATCACCCTAGGGCAGGGGGACGAGAGGCGCACGGAAGAACTGACGGCCTTCATCCTTCCCGGGCTCTCCGGGTACAACATGTACCTCGGGCGACCAGGTATAAACGCCTTCAAAGCCATTTGTAGCACCCACCATCTGAAGATGAAGTACCTGACCCGGTCAGGGAAGCTCATTACGGTGAGGGGAAGCCAGAAAGTCGCGCGGGTGTGTGAAGTACGGATCATGGAAGGTCTGCCAGAAAATGAGACCGTCAAAACCACGGGGTCCGAAAAAGAATTCAAGGGAAAGCTCCCCCTCCCCGACGAAACAACAGGGCGGTACGAGGCCCCCGCCGATCCTCCAAAAGAGGTACCTCTACGAACTGACCCCAGCAAATTTTTTAAAATTGGGAATGCCTTTGACAGCGAAGAACAAGTCCATCTAACAAGGTTCCTGGAAAAAAGAAGGGCCACATTCGCCTGGAGCATAGAGGAGATGCCCGGGATAAGCCCAGACGTTATCCAGCATAACCTCAACGTAGACCCAACGCACCCGTCAATCCGCCAAAGAAGAAGGGTGGTCAGGGCGGAAAGGGACCAGGCTGCGCGAGAAGAAGTCCGGAAGCTCCTGCAAGCGGGTTTTATCAGAGAAGTGTCTTACCCCAAGTGGCTGGCAAACGTGGTCATGGTAAAGAAGTCTAATGGGAAATGGAGAATGTGCGTGGATTTCACCGACCTAAATAAAGCATGCCCCAAAGACTTTTACCCGTTGCCATCGATAGACAGACTGGTTGTCTTGTCGGCCCAGAGCTCCGTCTTGAGCTTCCTGGATGCATTCTCCGGGTATAACTAGATAAAGATGAACGAGAAGGACTCTGAGAAAACTTCTTTCGTCACCTCAGCAGGAATCTTCTGCTACAAAGTGATGCCGTTCGGATTAAAAAATGCCGGCTCAACTTTCCAACGAATGATAGACAAGGTATTCCGGGAGAAACTCTCGAGAAATGTGGAAGCTTACGTAGATGACATAGTCGTGAGAAGTCCGTCCAAAGAGCAGCACATGAAAGACTTGGAAGAGACGTTCACCACGCTCGACAAATTCCAAATCAAGCTAAACCCGGAAAAATGCGTATTTGGGGTCACCAAAGGGAAATTCCTTGGCTTCATCGTCGGGCAACGAGGAATAGAGGTGGATCCGGAAAAGACCCAGGCGGTTCTTGACCTCAGCCCTCCCCGAAGCATCAAAGATGTCCAAGTCCTCAACGGAAGGCTCACGGCCCTGAGTAGGTTCTGCTCAAAGTTACAGGAAAAGGCAATCCCGTTCTTCAACATACTAAGGAAGAACAGCAAGTTCCAGTGGGGCCAGGAATGCAAAGAAGCCTTCAAAAAATCAAAGAAATGCTCCGAGAGTTACCAAGCTGGGAGTCCAGCGCCCGGCCAGGACCTCTACCTCTACCTGTCCGCATCAGCATGGGCGGTCGGTAGGCGGGGGGCGGGTGGTAGCGGCGGTCCTAGTCATGGAGGACGGAAAAAAAGGAGATTCCCGTCTACTACACGGGGAAGATCCTGACCCCGTAGAGAGACGCTACACCAACATGAAAAGGTTTTCCTTGCTCTGGTGGTAGCATCCCGGAAGCTGGCCCATATTCCAATCGCATCGAATCCTGTAAGACTAACTGGCCGCTGAAGCAAATAACGAATAATCCGAATGCGTCGGGACGCATGGTAAGCTGGGCAGTCGAGCTCACCCAATATGAAATCCACTTTCTACCACGAACGGCAATTA
>JAIOTZ010001841.1:0-27879 GCA_023374045.1 Limonium bicolor
GCACTTCGTACCTGAAATAGGAAAAGAAGAGAAAGGGGTGGCCCCAAGGGGCTCAGCACCTTTGCTGGTATGGTAATCCCGCAGCCCACATGCTACCGGGCCACGCACAACTAATTGTCGTCTTAGCATGCAGTTGATTATATTTAAATCATGCATGTGACAATAAACACACAACACTTAACATTTCGCCTCAATAGGCTCAACAATCGGATAATACATCCTACTTAACAAGTCACCCATGGTTTTCATCATCCCTAGAGTGTTTCTCCTCCAACGGAGCTACTTCCTTAATAGACGACACATACCCTTAAATCGGGTTATCCTTAAACGCCTCTTATCACAAACTGGGAATCATATCCATGATCCACACAATCTACATTATACAACACATCCACATTATACAACCTACAACACTACATACAACACTTAACAACACTTTGCACGTTCTACGTACACAACACAGTACCGCAATGAATACTGCATCACAACAAAACACATAACACAACGGGAATGGTTCGCTTAGGAACCGACCCAAACATCACAAACACACTGGTGAGCCTAGAGAATGTTGCCAGTCTCATGATAAGCTCGTTATACAATAACACCAACACTCATTACCGTCCTAATAGTTGGACGAGTAACTTAAGTTAAGGCGGTTCGGGTTTGGAGGCCCTAACACACCACACAAACACAGGTTCCCACTAAACCGATCATAAGTCAGAATAGGTAAGCTTTGGAGTAAGCTAATGGGAGATCATAACCCGTGAGGGAAACAACCATAACAAAGAGAAGGGTAAGGCTAGGAAGGATACCCTCTAAACAACGCGCGACCGGCCAAACCGGATTCCTCACTACTGTTAGTACATACTCACTTTAGATATTAGTTAGAACCCCACTATGGAGCCTATCACATAACAACACATACAGTATTGCAACTGGGTTGAACACACAAGGGAGATCCCTACATTCACATACACATATCACACATTTAACACACGCATAGCCGTGGTTAGTACGTCCCATGGTACGGGTCGTTTGCTCCGAATACCGAACTCTCAAGTGATCCTAGACTCAGTTAACTAAGGTTAACACTGCTGAGATTAAATGGTATCGGAGTTGAACACGCCACATATATGAATTACTGTAAACTCATTACATGTTTTATCTTACAACGTGGCAAACATACAGAAAACACATTGGCATACAAGCCGGTGTAATCCGGTAGGACGCAGGTTGCAAGAAAACCATACCTGTCACCGGAGTCCACTTTTCCTGTCCATTTATGTTCCTCGAGCAAATTCTCGAACAACTGTTAACATCACACGTGTTTTCATTAACATCGGGGTTTGCTTGATCATTTAATGTCAATGCTTAATTTTTCCCCGTGAACTTAGTACAAGAACTAACATTTAACTTGTTTGACGCGCACATTGAAGACAACGTGGAGGCCCACTGAGGGCCCCAAGAAAAACGCACCAAAAGGCCGCAACACAGCCGAGAACAGCAGACGCCGAAGCCACCAGCACCAGAGCAGTGCAGAACCGAAGAAACATCTTTGGTCCGACCGACCCACCGACCGACCCACAGCTGGGTCGGTCCATTACAGGACCCCTTTTACTTCCTTACAGACATGCCCGTCCGACCCACGTCCGACCCACCATTCTGGGTCGGTCCATGTGCGAACATTTTTCCACCTTTGAAACTTGACCGACCGACCCATGTCCGACCCACCCTTTGGGTCGGACCATCACCGAACATTTTCCCAACATTTTACAGAGGCTCGACCGACCACAAACTGGGTCGGCCCCTGGGTCGGTCGCCTTCTAAACTTACCAAAACTTTGCCAATCTTCACCAAACTTCTCCTAAGGCCTCTTAATGTGTTCTAACATCATTGGTAACCTTACATCCACATACAACATCCATGAAACTCATTTTCTAACTCCTTAAGCCTTTACTTATTTCCTTGTAAAATTCCTTAACACTTTCAACATCTGTACTAGGTTCCTAAATGGTGCTTCTCACCTATTATAACTACTATCCCAAAACACTTTCTCCTCATCTTAACATCATCTCTTAAGCATCATTTTCTTAAACTAAATCTCCTTTTTACATCATACCAAACATCACTTATTCCTTGAATATCAACATTACCTAAACCTTAAACAAACTCCTCCAAGACTTAAACACATCCACTAAACACACATTGAATTCCTAGAACTTCCAAGACAACACCTAAATCCTTGCATCACTCCAAATCACTTTGATACATGTTTTCTTCTCAAGTAACATTGATTCACCTTTAACACTTTCTAGTTCACCAAAACTCACTTACAACACTTAGAACTTCTTACACATTTTTCCCAAATTTGGCCATAGTTTCTCTTGTATACTCACATCCAAACACCTAAAATCCATCAAACACACTTTTATACACAAACTTCACACATTAAGCACTACATCACAATATAGTGCATAACTTAAATTGCTTGGCACTTAGGCCCTTAAATAACATGGCTCTTACGCCCTTAAATTGCATAACCTTAAACACTGAATTTCCCACATAAGTATGCCTTTGACCTGCAAATACATACACCAAAACATATGTTCTTTTACTAGTCTCCTTGAGAACACTTTACTAGGTCACTTGCCATTGGCTCCTTAGGTATTTATTAAGCAAATCAAGCTCATTTTCCTAAGGCACTTAAACTACATTGAGATAGTTTGTTTACCTCTTTTTCCTCACAAATTTCTTTCTTGGTTCCTTGAAAAAACCGGTGGGGTATTTGGTTGTTTGTCAACTTCTAAACATTATACAAACAACATAATGAGTATTCAAGCATTGTGCTTCACCTCATTGTAAACCCTAGTTACATATATTGTTTTAACACATTAAGGTAATTGTTTTACCTTGGAATTGGAAGAGAACTTGAACAAGTATCAAGAGAGGACTCCTCCTAGTCCTTGGAAGATTCAAATGAAGCTAAAACAAACAAGATAAATACACCATTGTGAGGTGAATTTTCGGACAACATGAAAATATGGAGGAAACATGGATTTTCTTTGAGTTTCCTTACTTTGAAGCAAAGGAGATCATGAATATGTGAAAAGGTGAGCTCAAGCTCCTTCAATGGTGAATCTTCATGGCACCAAAATTGAGTTCTTGAAGATTTGAAAAGACAAGATTGTAGAGCTTGGCTTAACTAAGAGAATGGTGGTGTTTGTTTTTGATTTGGTTAAGTGAGCTAGATTTAACAAGAGCTCAAAGATTGGTTTCAATGGTGGTGTTGGTGTGCTAGCCAAACCGTGAGAGAGAGCAAGATGGGAGGGAGAGAGAGCAACCGTGTGAAGGAGAAAGGAAGGGAAATGAGAGAATGAGATAGAACTTACTTTTTGAAGATATTTAAGCCTTAAAGCAAATAGTAACTATGAGTCACATTTATTTACTTAACAAGTTAACATACTTGGTGACTCCTCACTACAAAACCGGCCACCATTAATATAACAAGGGTATTTTAGTCTTTGTTTGTCAATTTAATTACTTAACATAACATATGTTATATACTAGCTTGTAAAAATTACTATTCACAAATACAAGGCACATAGAAGTGAAATTTTTGATTTCCCACTAATATGGCCACCCAAATGTGATATATAGTACACATGTTAATTAAAGAGTAATGATGGACATTTAGCCATTCAAAACTCATTTACAAGACAATTTTTCAAAAACGTGCTTTAAGACTCCTTAAAGCACATTTGCGTTTTAACTTGTTTTCAAGCTTGGTTTTCTTTAGTAATTGATTTAATATGTTCATTAACATATAAACAAGGTATAGGTATGACCATTAGGTCTTTTACACATTTATCCCAAGCTTAGAGCACATTTTTGCTCATATTGACTTTAAGGTATTACCTTGTGTTTTGTTTGGTTTCATTGTCTACCAAAGTTTCTTAAGGACTTATTTAGCCTTATTACATCATAATTAAATGTCATCAAGTCTTGGTAGGCTCTTTGGGTCCTAACCAAGTTCACTCATAGCTTAGAGCATGTTTTTGCTCAAACTGTGTCTTAATGCTTTATTGCATCTATTGTGGTTTAAATTGTTCACTGATGTTACTAAGGCACTTTTTAGCCTTCACATACCATAATTTGATATTTAAACCACATATCAAGGTTTGGGGTATTTCATGGAGTTTCTCCATGGCATCAAACTTGAGCTTTGAAGGATTTAAAAAGATAGAAAGGAAGGCCTTGCTCCAACTAAGAGAAATCTATGCTTAGTTTTTGATTTGGAGCTAAAATGAACATTTGGTGAACAAATGAAGGTGGAGGAAGAATGGGGTTGCAAATCATGGTTTGGAGAGGATGAAGATGAAGAAAAACGTTGGTGAGAGAAGAGAATGAAGAAAGAGAGGAGAAAAGTGAGCTAAGGTAAGATATTTTGTCTTTAAAAGTAAATAGTACTATTTACTAACTTTCCTTCTTATTTTCCTTACTTGCTGGCACATGTGGTGAGTCACCACTTCAAAAACCATTCCCCCCTTCATTAATAAGATACTTATGGTCTTTGTTGACCAATTAATTAAGTAGAGTTGGATAAAGGCTAATTTGGGCACTATTTGGTTACTATTCACAATTAGTGCACATATTTGTGAAATTTTTGGTTTCCCATTGATTTAGGCTTCCTAATGTGATACTAATTATTAAACATGTTGATTAAGGTGTAATCATGGGCATTTAGTGAAATACCCCAAACCCTAGTATGTTGTTTAGACATTAAAATAAGAATAATAAGACTAAAAAGTGTCTTAGAAAAATTAGTAAATAATTTAAACCATAGAAAACACAATTAAATACCTTAAAGTCAATATGGGCAAAAATGTGCTCTAAGCTTAAGATAATCTTGGTTAAGACCAAATAAGCTTACCAAGACCTTTCTTATATATTAATGAACGTATTAAACCAATTACCAAAGAAAACCAAGCTTGAAAACAAGTTAAAACACAAAATGTGCTTTAAGGAGTCTTAAAGCACATTTTTGAAAAATTGTCTTGTAAATGGGTTTTGAGTGGCTAAATGTCCATCATTACTCTTTAACATGTGTACTACTTAGTATCACATTAGGAGGTCTAAATCAATGGGGAATCAAAAATTTCACAAATATGTGCCTTGTTTTTGTGAATAGTAACTAAAATAAGCTAGTTTATAACATAAGTCAAATAAGTAATTTAATTGGTCAACTAAGACCAAAATACCCCTAAACACATTAAGGGGGCCGGTTTTCATGGTGGTGAGTCACCACTTATGCTAGCTTATTAAGTAAAGAAATGATGACTAAACAAGTACTATTTACTTTAACTATAAATATCTTCCAAAAGTAAACTTCAAACTCATTCTCTCATTTCTCTTCATTTCCCACGTCTTCTACCTTCCTTCTTGCTCTCATTCACCGTTATGCTACAGCACCACCACCATTCTTCATCTTCAACCTCTTGTAATTCCTAGCTCCCTTTGCCAAATCAAAAACCAAGACCACCATTCTCCTTGTCTTGCCAAGCTATTCAACTTCATCCTTTCAAAACTCCAAGAGCTCCATTTCGGTGCCAAGAGGAATCTCCATGGGAGGAGCTTGAGCTCATCTTCATTCCAACCTTTCAAGGACTTGGTGGAGTCCTCTCTTGCTACTCATTCAAACTCTCTTTCATTTCCAAGGTAAAACAATCATCTTAATGTTCTAAGACAATATATGTAACTAGGGTTTATAATGAGATGAAGCATAAAGCTTGAATGCTCATTACATTGCTTGTATACTGATTAGAAGTTGACAAGCAACTAAAAGCCTTGCCGATTTAGTCAAGGAAACAAGAAAGAAGTTGTGAGGAAAAGAGGTAAATGTGCTAACCTAATGTAGTTTAAAGTCTTAGGAGAAATGAGCTTATGTTGCTTATTAAAACTACTTAAGGAGCCAATGGTGAATGACCTAGTAAATGTTCTCAAGGAGACTATTAAAGGGCATATGAGTTGTTGTATGTATTTGTAGGTCAAAGGCAAATATATTGTGGGAAATTCAGTGTTTAAGGTTTATGCATCTTAAGGGCCTAAGAGTCATGCTATTTAAGGGCCTAAGTGCCAAGCAATTAAAATTATGCACTATATTGTGATGTGGTGTAATTGGGTGAAGTTTTGTGTGTGAGAATGCTCTTGATGGATTTAGATGTTCTTGAATGCTAAATGGTGAAAAACAATGTGTTTTGGTATAGCAATGTTCTAGGAGAACTCATGTAAAAATTTAGGTAATGTACAAGAAGTTCTAGGTGTTTTAATTGAGTTTTGGTGAACTAGGAAGTGTTAGAAATGAACAAGTATGTTGCAAGAGAAGAACTATATATGGAGGTGTTCTGGAATGCAAAAAGGACTTAAGCATTATCTTGGAGGATTTAGAATGCAAGTGAGTGTTTTGGGATACTTCAAGATCATGGTGAGATTGTGTTTAGGACTTGTACAATGTTGGTGAACAAGGAAGAAGTAATGTATTGCATGAAGAAGCTATAAACTTGTGGAGATATTTAAGGAGTTGGTTAGGAAGTAAAGATGCTTGGGAGATGATGTTACAGTGGTGAGGAAACATTTTGGCATAGTAGTTATCATAGGTATGAAACACCACTTAAAAACCTAAGGAGAAAACATTATAAGTGTTAGGAATTTTGGTAAGAAGTGAGTAAGTGTTTAAGGAGTTATAAGATGAGATTTATGGATTTTATATGAGGGTTAAAGTGTACCAAATAGTGTTGAAACATGTTAGTAGGGTTGAGGAAACGTTTAGAGAAGATTTGTCAATTTTTGGGCATGCTCTGGTGTCGACCGACCCAGGGGACTGACTCAAGGTTGGGTCGGACGGCCTCTGTAAGACACCAGTATGTGGTTCTGGAACGGTCTGACCCAGGGGACTTAGGTCGGACATGGGTCGGTCGGGCAAAGATCAAAGAACGGAAATGTCTCGGGGAAGGACCGACCCAGAAGGTTGTGGGTCGGTCGGAATAGTGTTGGGTCGGTCGGGTGAGTTTAAAAGACAGAAAAATTGCTGGAATGGTCCGACCCAGAGGACTTGGGTCGGACGTGGGTCGGACGTAGTGGAATTTTCAAATCCAAGAATTACTGGAAAGGACCGACCCAGTTGGTTGGGTCGGACGGTGGGTCGGTCTGACCCAAAACCTTAAAAAAACAGAAAGGAATATGACTTATGTAATTAACCCTAGGGGTATAATGAAGGAGATCAAGGATAAGTTTGGGCATTAAAACATGTCATATAATCATGTAAAATACTTAGTAAAATTTAAAGTTAAGTAAGTTAATTAACCGGCATTATTAATCATGTATAGGAGTGGCCTACGGTGGAAACAAGTCGAAGCAAGGACCAAGGTATGGTTTCTTGCAGTCTGTTGCCTACCGGTTTACACCGGCTTGTGTGTTGTTTGTTTTTCTGTGTGTTTATGACCTTGTAAGACTTAAGTCATGTAACGAGTTTATAGTTGTTTATATTATGGTGTTGTTAAGATGTGACTCATTTCCCTTGTGTGTGTCTAACAAGACTTAACCACTTGTTGTGATTTGTTTATTGAGTTCATTGTTGAACATCTAACAAGTGCTAACCGGGGAGTGAGGAGTCCGGTCTGTTCTGGCCACGTGTGTGAGTATGGGAGTCGATGTCATAACCGGTTCGATTCTCTTTGTATGTTATGGTTGTTTTCCATTTTGGTTTTCAACCTTCCCTTTAGCTTAACCAAGGCTATTTTACTGACTCACGTCGGGCCACAGGGGCATACTATGTTTGTTCGGTGTGCTTGGATCACTATATCCGACGCACCTTTGTGTTAAGTTATTCGTTCAATTTAACAGGACGGTAACGAGTTATGTAACGAGCTTAGCATGAGTTTGGCAACATTCTCTAGGCTCTCCATGGGATCTAATTGTGTTGGCTCGCTTCCTAAAAGGATTCGTTCTTGTATGTTATGTGTGATGTTGTTATGCAATACTTTCGCTATGATATATATGTTGTGTGTTTAAAATGAATGCCATGTCATCATGACAATTAGTTACACGTATCCCGGTAGCCGATGGGCTGCGCGTTAACCATACCAGCCAAGGGTTGCTGACCCCCTTGGGGGCTCCATATTGATATTGCAGGATGAGGATCAAGGAAGCGGAATGGCTGTAGATCCTGGGTTGTAGGGATACTTGGATATTTTGGGATGTTGAGCCCGGGATGCGCCTGTGCTCCCGTGGCGTTATATTTTTGAATACCGTCGTTATTACAGTGGCAGTTGTACACAGTGGCAGTTTACAGTTATATGTTACAGTGACGGTTTGTATTAAATACTCGGTATGGTTGGTAATGTATATATGTATGGATGTTAGTACCTAATGCTCGGGAGTCTGTTCATCAGACCGGTACACTTGTATTTATTCTGCCTTGTTAACCACGTGGGTAGTTAACGGCATTGTAGCACCGAATCGTTTAGTTAATATTTAGTTGTTTATTCCGCTGCGATTTTATTTATTGTTAAGTGCGTAGTAAGGGTGTTCCAAAAAGTGGTATCAGAGCAAAGTATCACTCTGATGACTAGAATACCGAGCTTAGGAATATACCGAGTTAGGAAACCTAACCATAGTGCACACTGTATAATGAGAGAGGTTGGAACTAGTGTAATTAAAACAATTGAGAAAGAAATTAATACTCAAAATAACTGTCAGGCTGCAAACAAAATCCCGGTCGCAGTAGTATAGTAAAGTGGAAGCGACCGGATATCGAACCGTGGGACTAAGGGGAATTATTAAGTACCTAAGCTTTGTCACAAAAGGGGGATTAATTGACTTGTTTTAATAAATAAAAAGGAAAGATAAAATAAACTAAATAAAAAGGTAAATTAAACGGGACTCTGGGTTCAGGTTAATATAATCTGCTCTTTTATGTTATGTCTACCGGTTTAATTATAATAGTTTGGCAAAATTCCTCTTATTATCTTAAGGACTAAATCATAGACTCAAAAGAACTCATTTACCAGAAAATGCTCGGTCTAATCTAGATTCGAGCAAAACACATGTAAACAGACAGTTTAAATATGAGAAATTATATTTGCATCTGAAAATACTAACTTATTAAATCATAATAAGTTTTCTCCTGATTTACGGCTTAATTAACCTATCTATTTATCACGGGTCTGATCAAAATAGATTTAGTAAAGCATTTTAATAAATTCATGTAATTTATTAAAAAGGCGAGAGATAAGCTTTAATCGTAACAAACTGTATTTAAATAAAACCAGTAAAACATATTACATAATTAATACAAACACATAATAACCATTCCTAGAGTATACAAATTCTAACCTAACATATTAAATAGATAAACAGAAACAAGAGTAGTAGAAATCTTGTATGGTCGACTCCTGTATTTGTTCTACCATTTGAATACGTGGGACTAGAGGTGGATATGGTGGAATGAAAAGAAAACAAAATGGAGAAGTTGGGAGAAGAGAAATGGGATGGACGTGAGGTTTGTGGTGTAGTGGATCGATGATGGATCGATCCTGATTAGCAGTGGAGGAATGAGTTTATATAGCAGAGGAATTTGAATAAGTAGACAAGGAGGGCGGTGCAGTGAGTCTCGTCGACATGCATAATGGAACTGTCAACATGGAAAACAAAGGTGCGGTGCATGTCCGTCCTGCGTCCGTGTACAAATCCCCAGACGTTTCTTAGGCATGTCCGCCTTTATTTCACCGGACGGGCCACGGTTGTGTGGGTCTTGTCTGAATTCAATTGCTTCTAAAATATTCGTTTCAGCTCTGATTTAATCCTTGTTTGTTGTGTTGGAATCCTTATGAGTAAATCTACTTAATTACATGGTTTTTTCATACATTGAACATATAAAATGCATTAGTTCATAACAAAACATAATTATAGGAAAAACACAAGATAAGTGAGGAACATTACTTAAAATGCTGCAAAATATAAGGTGATTAAACCTTAATAAGTCTATATGTTTCGCACTTATCAAACTTCCTCACACTTAAGCTTTTGCTTGTCCTCAAGCAAATAAGGAGTGTAACTATCTCTAATCCATAGTATAAAACAAGATTAAATAAGTGTAGAAGGGATTTATACAAAGTGACAATTGAAATAATAATTCTGCTCTCAGAATTAGGTTTTTGCAAACAGTGAAAAAGGGCAAATTTATAAAAGCATAGAAAAACTAGATTGCAGAAAACAAGTTAGACTAGCCTGGGATTTTCCTCCAATTTCAGTTCTCTAACTCGGGATGACAAGGGGTGTGAAGTAATGCCTTATTCCGCAATACCTTTCAACACCACGTACTCATGTTTGTAAATATAAATTGCAATTTATTATTTTTCTCTTTTTTTTTGAATGCAGAAACGTATATACTAAACAAACACATTTTTTTTATATTGCATTATTTTTTTTGTACCCCAGACTTTTCTCTCTATCCTTGTAGCGGTGTTGGGTCTTCTATCCCAAATCACGAGACCTTAGGTAGATAGGTGTTAAAGCACCCCAGAGGACTTAATAACCGGATAGACGAGGCCTGTTTTGGTTTAGAAAAATTTATAAACAGCAGAGTACCTTGTCTTTATCCTTTTCTTTCCTAGCTTTCCAATCATTTCCAAAATCCCAAGCTAAGCTAAATTGGTTTTTACAATTAGCAGATCTATCGTATTTTTAGTAAAAAATAGAGTATTTTGATTTAAAACTTTCAGTTGTCACTTGCTTAATTTCAAACACTTCTACAATTATTTTATCTAATTTTTTTCAAAATGTTGGCAATTAGAGTAGCAAAAAGCGAGTGTGGCATTAATGAACAACTGACATATTTCCAGGGAAAGGTCTCTACTAACTTCCTCACACTTGAGAGGAACAATGTCCTCATTGTTCAAAATAAAATCAAGAAAAGGACCTTTCAAAATATGCCAGACTCATAAAGGATTAAATTAATAGAGAAGCTTTAACGCCAGATAGGTTTAACATTATTATAATAAAGAAAGAACTGAGACTCCTCTTGTATCGTAGATTGAGGAAGGTGCCCTTCCTCACACTTAAAGCTTTGGTAGGGGTGAAACGTTCCTCACACTTAAGTTCACGCAAGTGTCCAACCGGAGATATCAAAATTGCCAGAACAACTGAGGTTGCTTTTCATATGCGAGTTCAGCTATATGTTTGAATACAGAATTTATTCTGAAAAGAAAAACCTGTATAGCCAGCAGAACTCAAGTGGCACCAAAAATAGTAAGAGGAAAAACATAAATAAAAATGCATTGCATAAAATAAACGCAAGAGCAAAATAAAAAGTGAACTATTACCTCATGAATAAAAAGTTAGACCAGTCTTAAACAGTACGAGTTTACAAAAAGTTACTGAACAAGCGAGATATATAAAATAAAATAAAAGGAAAGAAAGATCACTGTCGAGGCTGTGGTGGCTGCTGCGGTCCCTGGCCTATCTGAGCGAGGAGATGCTGTATGAGCTGAGCCGTCCGCTCCTGCTGCTCATTCGACCGTGCCAGCTGCTGAGCTGTCTACGCATGCAAATCATCACTCCGGTCTAAACGCTGTGTCATCTGTGTCTGGGCCTCGTGGAGCGTAGTCTGCTCAGCCAGCATCCTCTGCTGGGTCTGCTCAAAGCTCTCAAACCTCTGGTGCATCTGCTGCTGCATCTGATGGAAGGCCTGAAGCTGAGTCTGCAGCTCTGACGTGATAGGAGGTATCGGAACAGGAGCTGGAGCCTGCATCACGGTGGTCGTCGGCTCGTAGGGCTCAGCTCACTGTGCTGTGGAAGGTGGCTCGGGATCAGCTGAAGGTGTAGCTCCTGTACTAGTCCCTACTGCAGTGGAGGAAGCGGTGGAAGACTGGCCAGTGCGACCTCTGACCCAGGTACCGTCATCTAAACGCATGAAACCCCAGCGCCTCACAGTCTGCAATGTGACTGGGCGCTCTCCCGTCCGGACCTCTAATCCATGTGTGTAGCCCTCTGGAAGGATAGAGCAAAGGTGGTGCTGGATGAAGAAGGGAAAATAGGAGTGATCTTCTTCTTCTTCGTCCTCAGATAGTATACCACCTTATGTAGCTGGCCAAACATAATATGTGGAATAGAGACGCGCTGAGCGGGTGGAGATGGTGAGAGGAAGTAGTCCAGTAAAGCGCAATCCTCATCAGAAGCATCGATCGCGGCATGGGGCCGAATCTGATGACTAAGGATCTCTAAGAGTAGTCTCAGTAGCAAGGTGGGGAAACTCGTGCAAGGGAGGACATCCTTGTCCTCCTCCCCTCTACGTCGGGTTGTCCGACCTACATCCTGGAGCCACCTCGCCTTTAATCTGTGCAGATGATCCTCTTTGATGGTCAAGGCTAACCGGCATCTACAGTATAGTGGAGAAGGTCTCTGGTGTGATCTCGACGGGGAGATGGCGGATGAAAGAAGTAATCCTCAGGTTGCCCGCCTGGGCATTCGCATAGAACTCTCTAACCATGGCTGGAAGGAAGAGTCCCTCACCCATCTTCAGGACCCGTGAAAGTCCAAAACTAGCAAACAAGGTGTCCACCCCTGTGGCCTCGATCACATCAGGCGCTATTCGCCTCTCCATCACAAAATCTTTACCCAGATCATACCAGGCACGAGCCTCTGCCGAAATAAAATAATCATCCCGAAGAGCCGAATGGGGAGGAGGTGCAGAAGAGGACGCACCAGGGCAGTTGCCCCTAGTAGTACCAGAGTGTCCACCACGAGTACGAGGCATACTAATAAATTTTGAAATTAAGAGTAAATAAACATTAACAGCATAACAATTAAATTAATATCAAACATACAAGTAGGATGCACCGGTAAAATAACAGTTTTTTTTCATTTTTTTTAATATATACACACGTTCGGGTCTGTAGGGCCGGACGCAGAGCCGGACACAGACCAAGAACCCTAAATCGACGGGTTTGCGAACAGATTTTCAAATTTCACCCAAATCCACCCAAATTCATCTAGAAATCCGCAAGTCTCATAGAATACTACTAGTTTTCACATTTCAACAACAAATTAACATCACACTACCAAAATAACAACCGAATCCATCCTTAATCTACAGAAATTTGAATCGAATTTTGCAAAAACGATAAAAACCTGCTTTGAAGAGCTGCATCGGCTTGAAAAACGTGGGCGCGGTGGTGCGGCGATGGTTCCCTGGTGGTCTGGGCGGCACGGTGTCTGCGTTGCGGTGCTGCCCTTGGCTGTGCGTCGGTGGTGTCGCTGAAGGAAACCGGTGTCGCTGAAGGAGGAGGCGTCTGGTTCAGAGGTTGAAGAAGAAGATGAAATAAGCACGAGCTTTTTTAAAAAAAAATGCTGGCGCGTCCGGGTCTCTGTCCGTCCAAATAAGGGCGGACGCGTTGTTTATTTTCGACATCCGGGTCGCGTCCATGTTAATTCGGGCGGATGTGAGTCCCGTCCTTCTTTGCGTCCGGCTTCCGTCCGTCCTTTTAAGGGTGGACGTGAGTCCCGTTTCTTTTTTTTCTCTTTTTTTTTATTTCGTAAGTAGTTCCGTATTTGTGTCCGGCTTTTAAAGGCCGGACACACCTAAACTTTGTTTTTTTTCTTATTGATTTAATTAAGCCGAATACAATGAAACAAAAAGTAATAAAATAAAACAAAATAAATGCAGTAAATAATTAAAAGAAAAAGGACAGAATTTAAATGACAGGGGAATTAGAATGACAGGAATTTAAAGAACTGAAATTTAAATGACAGAAATTTAAATGTTAGAAATTAGATGATAGAATTTAAATGTTAGGAATTAGATTGCTGAAACTTAAATGTTAGAAGTTAGTTTGCTGAAATTAAATGTTAGAAGTTAGATTACTGAAATTTTAAATGACAGAAATTAGTATAAACAACAAACATAATAATATATACAAAATATAGTAGATAATTAGTATAAACCACAAGCAAAATAATATTAGCAAAATATTCTAATATAGCAAGCGAATTATCCGGGGCTTAGGGACTAGAATAAATCTAGTCCCCGGCAATGGCGCCATTTTGCAGACTGTATAATGAGAGAGGTTGGAACTGGTGTAATTAAAACAATTGAGAAAGAAATTAATACTCAAAATAACTGTCGGGCTGCAAACAAAATCCCGGTCGTAGTAGTATAGTAAAGTGCAAGTGACTGGATACCGAACTGTGGGACTAAGGGGAATTATTAAGTACCTAAGCTTTGTCACAAAAGGGGGATTAATTGACTTATTTTAATAAATAAAAAGGAAAGATAAAATAAACTAAATAAAAAGGTAAATTAAACGAGACTCTGGGTTCAAGTTAATATAATCTGCTCTTTTATGCTATGTCTACCGGTTTAATTATAATAGTTTGGCAAAATTTCTCTTATTATCTTAAGGACTAAATCATAGACTCAAAAGAACTCATTTACCAGAAAATGCTCGGTCTAATCTAGATTCGAGCAAAACACATGTAAACTGACGGTTTAAATATGAGAAATTATATTTACATCTGAAAATACTAACTTATTAAATCATAATAAGTTTTCTCCTGATTTACGGCTTAATTAACCTATCTATTTATCACGGGTCTGATCAAAATAGATTTAGTAAAGCATTTTAATAAATTCATGTAATTTATTAAAAAGGCGAGAGATAAGCTTTAATCGTAACAAACTGTATTTAAATAAAACCAGTAAAACATATTACATAATTAATACAAACACATAATAACCATTCCCAGAGTATACAAATTCTAGCCTAACATATTAAATAGATAAATAGAAACAAGAGTAGTAGAAATCTTGTATGGTCGACTCTTGTATTTTTTCTGCCATTTGAATACGTGGGACTAGAGGTGGATATGGTGGAATGAAAAGAAAACAAAATGGAGAAGATGGGAGAAGAGAAATGGGATGGACGTGAGGTTTGTGGTGTAGTGGATCGATGATGGATCGATCCTGATTAGCAGTGGAGGAATGGGTTTATATAGTAGAGGAATTTGAATAAGTAGACAAGGAGGGCGGTGCAGTGAGTCTCGTCGACATGCATAATGGAACTGTCGACATGCAACTGTCAACATGGAAAACAGAGGTACGGTGCTTGTCCGTCCTGCGCCCGTGCACAAATCCCCGGACGTTTCTTAGGCCTGTCCGCCCCTTGTCCGCCTTTATTTCACCGAACGGGCCACGGTTGTCTGGGTCTTGTCCGCTCTTTTATCCACGGATGGGCCATGGTTGTCCAATTAGACGTGTCCGGACCAGTGTCCGGACCAACCTGGTTCGATTTAATCCCTGTCTGTTGTGTTGGAATCCTTATGAGTAAATCTACTTCATTACATGGCTTTTTCCTACATTGAACATATAAAATGCATTAGTTCATAACAAAACATAATTATAGGAAAAACGCAAGATAAGTGAAAAACATTACTTAAAATGCTGCAAAATATAAGGTGATTAAACCTTAATAAGTCTATATGTTTCGCACTTATCACATAGTTACCTAAGTGAGCAGTTATGAAAAGGTTAACCACTAACTAAGTGTGGGAATACCTTATTGTCGGGAAGACGTTACAACCGTTGGAACCGGTAAATGTGCAAGTATAATGCTAATGAATGTTCGTGTGAATTCAGATGTCAGGTCGACCGAGAGGTAGAGGCCGCGGTATTGGTGATACGGGTGACCAGGGCGATAACGCAACGGCACAGGTTATGGCTGAGGCAGTAGCAGCCGCCGTGGCCCAAATGGTACCCCAGTTAGTAGCTGCGGTGCAGCAGCAACAAGGCGGTGCGGGTCAACAAGGGCCACAACCACAACCACAGCCGCGCGAGACCAACTGGGTCAAGGCGTTGGCGGATTTGAGACCACCATCATTCAGTGGGGAAACCGACCCTGGTAAGTTGGAGGCGTACATCTCCGAGATGAAGACCGCCTACGAGACCTTGAATGTGTCCGAGGAGGTCAAGGTTCCGTCTTGCCGCTTACTACCTGAAGGGATCAGCTCAGAGTTGGTGGAAGCTGGTAAGGGAGGGCAGAGTTGCTGATCCTACCTTTCAGTGGAGGGAGTACATGCATACATACATACTCATGCTACAACAATACAATCATAATACCTACATACACATACAAGGTTCAATACTTACTAAGGAAGACAATTCGATGGTCAACCGTTCATACTAGTTATTTATTCATTACTCTTTTTGTTGCATTACTCACTACTCTGTTCATATTGTTCGATATTCTCTACTCTACTCATACTCAATCCTTACTCTTGTATACTCATCACTCCATGTTCAATACCTTACTCGTACACGAACCTTACTCTGTGCTCGTTACTAAACTTGTGCATACTCACTGCTCAGTACTACATACCTTCTCGTATGTACTCAATACTCAAACTCGCTCATACATACTCAGTACACGGTACTCATTACATACTTGTACTCACTTCTTACTCAGTACTCATTACTTTACTCATACATACGCAATACTCAATACTCATTACTTTGGCCTCTGAGCGGGGTCATACTCAAGACTCGCCACCGGACCTACAATACGAGGGCTATACGCTTAGCTCCTCAAATACTCAAAGGTCCGTTCTACCGGACTACTCGAATTCCCAACACTCTTCTCTCAGAGCATATTACAATCTCATGGATTAGCCTAGAAGTATCTCTCTCGATAACCTCTGCTAGCTTAGGGAATTACCACCGTCTAGTATCCTCAGATTTAAGGGTTTCCCCAACATATCGAATACTCTCTCGTTCGGGGCGTACTTACATCAGTCGGGTCCTCTCATAATGGGTCAACTAATTACTAAGGGGTTTGGAGATCCCTCATCATTCTTTACTACTCTCATGGTTCATGTTTTGCACCAAGATTAATTCCTCTAATAGAGGTTACTTATATACTTCCACTACTTATTAATTGTGGATTATTCATTTCAGTTCTCCAACCGTCATCGGGAGATTATTACTCCCGTACACTCTCTCACATTCTAGTGAGTTTCGTTGGGTTGCGTTATCGTTGGTTGATTCGTTAGTTTAGTGTGTTAGTACGGTTCCATTAGTTCACAACATGACTCCTACTACGAGCCACTACACAACAAGACTCATCTATGAGTCGTACAACGCACCAAATGAAGCCACACAATCAATCAAGAAGGGTTAGCTCACAAACAACACGCAAGACATATAATTAAAGGCAATAAACCGTTTTCATGCTTTAGTCTTGATTAGCCGGCATACAGCACACAAATCAACGTAACTCGGTTAGCATACGGGGCATGAGAAAATCATACCTTTCACCGGAGTTAGCTTTACCATGTGTTCCCTTGTTCCTTGGTTCACACTTGTTCCACTGATAATGTTTCCAACATTGTTATTAATACTATGCTCATACGATATACAATAATTACTATTCCCGTACTTACCCCGTTATCCCGGTATACTTAATGTTCTCATACTCTCAACCTACTCAATTACTTTTCATACTTGTTTTCCTACTCCCATACTTACTTCCTTACCATTGTTGTCACATTAATGGTATATTACTAAGGTCCTTTATTTATGTACTTACCTACATACATACATACATACATATGATTACTATGTTACTACTGTTTTTTTTATAAGTTAGGGCCGTCCGACCCACCGTCCGACCCAACCTATGGGTCGGACCATTCCAGTAAGTTTTTCGTCTTCTGAAAATGTCCCGTCCGACCCAGAACTGTTCCGTCCGACCCATACACCTCTGGGTCGGACTATTCCAGTAGCTTTCGATTCCGGGGTCTGGGTCTGTCCGACCCACCGTCCGACCCAACCTCTGGGTCGGACCGATCCAGAACATGCCTACAAGTTTTGTTTTCCACTTCTTTCTTTACCCATTTCTTCCCCAATCTTCCTATATGTAACCCCACATGATTTAGCACTAATTAAACCCTCTAAATCACCTTAATTCATCCACCAATTACTAAATCCATCTAAATCCATCTAACAACTTACACAATTTCCTTACTTCTTCTTCAACACATGTAACAGTTTTTGTTACACTTATGCTACAGATTTTACCATTCAATCCTCCATCCAATACTTCCTCAACCAATGCCATTCCTTGCATTCTAAATACCTATCCTTACCATGCCAATTCATTTCCAAGCCATTGCACTTCCTACACCCAAGTTCAAACTCATTTTACAAAATTCTGCACACCTATTTCTTCCTAGTTCCACAATGCATTTTGGTACCTCTCTTGCTACAGATTTCACATCCTAGTACTCTCATATCACCACTACCATTCCATGGTCATTAAACACCTTTGTTAAATCCAATACACACCTTGGTTCTCCCTTTCACCAAGTCATTCTTTAATGCTCAATTCCTACCAAAATTTTGCCATAGTTCACCTACTTTTCCGTACATCCTCAAATACACATTCTCTCATCAAATTCAACCTAAAGCTAGCCACACCCAATAAGGGTCCTACCAGCACACGAGGTTTATGCAAAATCTTAATACCCCAATACTTTTTCAATCACAATACTAATACACCATTACTTCCTGCAATAGCACAATAATACACATACACCATTCATTTGGCTCTAAGGCCTACAATTCCACATTTTTGCTCACAATATCCAAACCTTCACAACTACAATACTAGTACTATTGTTTAGGTTCTTTTATATGTTTACCCATTCCCATTACACTAATGCATTAAATTAAGCATTAAGAAGGAGTTCTTACCTTGAGCTTATATTTTCCTTCTTTCTTTTCCATTTCTCTTCTTCCTCTCTTGCTTGTACCAATCGGTCAAATGGGAATGGAGTTATCAAACTCCATCCCAACACCCAAGAACACAAGAATGCATTTAATTATCCTTCTAAACCCTTAAAGAATGCTAATTCAAATAAAAGGGCTTAGAGCACAAGTTAGGGTTTTACCTTTGGATATCTTTGAGAGGGATTCTCACCCTTGAATCAAGAAGGGGATTACTCCACCATTGGAGGGTTAAAACAATGCTCCAAAGCAAGAGAAAAACAAGGTAAGAGAGAGCGGCAAAATCGGCCACACAAAGAGATGGAGAAATATGAGGTCTTTCCTGGAGATTTTTACCTTGTTGGAAAGGGGAGACTCCAAGCTCCACAATGGTGTGCTTTTCTCTTCAAATGGGGAAAACCCATGGAGATGAATTGCTCATTTTCGGATTTTGAAAAGATAGAAATGTAGAGGAGGATGAGGGGATTACAAATATGTAATTATTTTTGAGTTTGGAGCATGAATGGAGCTTGTACAAGGAGAGGAAGTGGGGCTGCCATGGAGGAGCTTCAAAATCGCCATACTTGGCTGGAGGAAGAAGGAGAGTTCAGATGGGGGAAAGAAAAACATGAGTGAGAGAATGGGAATGGGAGAGAGAGTGTTAAAGTAGTATAAGTTACTTTTTGCTTTATTACTTTATTGTTTTTTTGATTTACTTATTTGTTACTTGTGTGTGTGAGAGAGGGCTGTCTACAACTGTAAAAATCGGCCCCCACTGTTATACTAGTTGGAGCGTTTTTCGTCTTTTACAGAAAACGCTCGTTATTTTACCCTGTTTAGTTACTATTCACTAACCGGGCCCGTTTTCCAGAATTTCTCGTTTCTTTAATTTTAATGGACATTAAGCTTCCATTAATGTTTATTTATAGTTATTTAATGAACTATAATTTTTACGGGTTCGTTTGACCGCTTAAAATCACGTTTTCGGGTTTCCTAGAAAAACGTGCGCTAAAGCTCTATTAGCGTTTTAATACATTTCTTGGATCCGTTTTCTTCGGGAATCGTTCCCGTATACTAATTAGGCATGAATAAGCCTTAGGAATCCTTACGATACTATAACCGAGGTCCCGTACCTCCTATGGTTATTTAACGCTTGTTTTAGCGTTTTCCGCTTTCCAAGCGTTTTTCTCATTTTTTTGGATTTATTTTCCTTACCAAAATTACTTAGGCACTATTAGGCCCTTAAATACTATATTAAAATATTCTAATCACCATATTTAAGTTCGGGGTATTTCAAAATCCAACGTTTAAAAACGCTCCAACTAAGATGTTTAATAACCGACTCGCTTAAATAAACCCGGGGCGTTGATAGTTAATACGTACTACGATTAACGAGTCTCGTATAACGGGAACTTAACAAATAACTGTAGAAATCTGGGGATAAAATGTCAGGATTATTTGTGTTTTCCAATTTACCGAGCTTAAATAAGTCATGTGGATTGACTTATGTTGTGTTTGATATTTAGACCGTATCACCGACAAAGGCGCTTGACGAGCTAGTGGTCTACTGCGCAACCTAGGTCTTGGTGAACGGTATGTAAAGGGGTCTGATCTGAGATGTCCTGAGGAATTCCTCTGGCTCAGATATGTGTGTTGTATAACGAGTGTGATGCGTGTATGTGTGTGTGTGTATTTGTGATATGCATGTGATGTGTACCTGTTTAAATTCCCGCATCATTAATTGTGCGCGAACGTCCTTCGGGACTAATACTACGTCGACTATAGATCGGCTTATATAAAACACATATACGTTTAATGTGATGTGATTGTGGTTACTTAACATAACACTCTTGATGTTATAAATAAGTATGTATTAACCTAAGTAAATTACTTAGGTATGAGACACGACATCATCGGTCTCTAGAGCACAGCTCTAACATGTATATGACCTAGATGACTTCTAGGCATGCGTAAGACCCTTAAGGCGGCCAAGTGATGTGTGAACTCGTTATAACAAAAATAATACCTTCGGCATTCAACTAACTAATTAAACACATAATTGAACATGGGTAGAGGAGAATAAGTCCAGGTTAGTCACGGACTAACTGGCTGCGCAGAGAGATCTCTGGAGTATTTTTCTCGGATCGGGATTAGACTCTAATGATGCCACGAGCCTACATAAATCGTTGGTCAGGTTATATCATTATTTGATACTCGGCCATTGGTCCCAAAACTAAATGATGCCTTTTAGGCAAAGAGGAAGTCCCGAGATCTTATATCTTTGGCCGGAGTGCACTGCTGATGCTGCCACTAGGACGACTGTCCAAAATAAAATACAAATACGGGTTATCCTAACTTGACACCCACTGACGTTGTGTTGTGATGTGATGAGGACCCGGGGGGTCATGTGTTTAACTAAATAACTAGACCGTTTCTAACGGCTACTCTTTTATTGATTATTGTTGTGATATATATTGTGTTGTGTGATGTTGTGTGTGAATTGTAGTGATTGCCTTAACTGTCTATTTTACCGCCATTCATGTGTTTACTGCTTTAAATACCTGTACACCGGTAAAGTATGTAACAAACCTAATAATGGCAACCATGACTATTAAGTGACCAATAGGGTCCAGGCTCGGCATACTCAGCGTTTATCGCTGAGCCTTTATGGCATTGCTGCAGGTGATAATTAATGCGGAAGCTGAAGAGCGGGACCCGGGTAGATAGGGTTTTATTTACCGTACGAGATATCACAATGTATTAGGATGATTAATAACTTAAAGTGTTGATGATGTTGTATACATTTGGGAATATCTAGATGCTCACTTGTCATTAAAGTTACAATTGGTTTAGATTGTTGTATAGGTTAGTATCTCGTTATCACTGTGGTTATGTATGTATTACCAGTTTCATTTCTTATTTAATTTATTTCTACTTCTTTACTCGCATGGGCGAGTAATGGCATGTGACACCCGAGTGAGATTACTGTGAGACTTCCGCTGTGAGATGTTTTAATTAATGCTTCATGAGTGATTATGACGTGATTACGAGTGGGGTGTTACACATGGGATGCGTACTCATGTAGCATGGCAAGGTAGTTGCTTAAGCTTCCCGCCAGCTGAAGAGACATGAGGAGAATTACTCTACGTATGATCTTGAGCTCAGAGCCATTGTCTTTGCATTGAAGATATGGTGGCATTACCTATATGGGGTTAGCATCACCATTTATTCCGGTCATAAGAGCTTGTAGTATGTATTCACGCAGAAAGAACTCAACCTGAGATAGAGAAGATGGATGGAATTCCTATCAGACTACGACATCAACCTTTAGTACAAATACGGAAGGGCGAATGTTGTAGCTGATGCCCTGAGTCGCCGATCACACTCACTCTATTCGCTACTCGCTTCTTGTAGCTTGGTTGATGAGGTACGAGAGGCTCAGATGAGTGATACCTACATGACAGAGGTCAGACAGAAGATGAAATACCCCAAACTTAAATATGGTGATTAAATTATTCTAATATGGTATTTAAAGGCCTAATAGTGCCTAAGTAATTTTGGGTAAGGAAAATAAATCCAAAAGAAATGAGAAAACGCTTAAAAAGTGGAAAACGTTAAAATAAGCGTTAAGTAACCATAGGAGGTATGAGACCTCGGTTAGAGTATTATGTGGATTCCTAAGGATTATTCATGCCTAATTAGTATACGGGAATGATTCCCAAAGAAAACGGATCCAAATAAGGTGTTAAAACGCTAATAAAACTTTAGCGCGCATTTTTCGAGAAAACCCGAAAACGTGACTTTGAGTGATCAAATGAACCCATAAAAATTATATTTCATTAAATAACTATAATTAAGCATTAATGGAAGCTTAATAACCAATAAAATTAAAGAAACGAGAAAATTCCAGAAAACGGGCCCAGTAGTGAATAGTGCTAAAACTGGGTAAATTAACAAGCGTTTTCTGTAAAAGATGAAAAAATGCCCCAGCCTAATTAATTGTGGGGGCCAGGTTTTTATGAGTGTGAAACACTCTCACACACACAAGACTAATTAGTACTTTAATGGGTTGAAAAGTCAAAAGTAGAAAAAAAAGTGCATAAAGTAAAGGAAATACTCTCTCACCTCTCATTTCCCTCTTCTCTCTCTTCCTTTCCTTCTTTCCCCACAGTGAGCACCCTCCTCCCTCTGGTTGCTGGCGATTTCAAAGCTCCACAAGAAGCTCTAATGGCTTCTCACTTTCTTCTTCACGCTCTAGCTTCAATAAAGCTCCAATCATAAAAATAAGTACATATTCTTCATCTCCTCATCATCCTCTATCATTCTCTCTTTTCAAAATCCAAAAATGAGGAAGTTCATCTCCATGGGTTTTTCCCATTTGAAGAGAAAATGGTACCAAATCAAAGCTTGGAGTCTCCTCTTTCCATTAAGCTAAAAATCTCAAAGAAAGAACTCATTTTCTTCCTTCTCTCTTGTAGCCAATTTTGCCCCCATTGTAATGCTCTGTTTTCTCTCTCTTTTTAGCATTATCCCAACCTTCCAATGGTGGTGGGATCACCTTCTTGAACCAAGGGTTAAAACCCCACTTAAAAGACTCCAAAGGTAAACCCTAGATTTGGTGTTTTAAGCATTTCAATGAATTAGTATTATTCCAAGGGTTAGTATTTTAATTACAGTTATTTTGTGTTCCTTGAATGGTGGGAATGGAGTTTGGAAACTCCATTGCCCCTTGACTGAATTTGAAAAGAGGAAGAGCAAGAGGAGATTGGAAAAAGAAAGAAGAAAGTATGAGCTTAAGGTAAGAAAACCTCCTTAAAGCCAATTGTAATGCATTAGAATGTTGGGAATGGGTAAATTAATGAAAGAACCCAAAATATTATATTAGGAATGTAGTTGATGGAAGTTTGAGAGTATTTGTGAATTAGTGTTTGGATTGAAGGCTTTAGAGCCAAGTAAATTGGGTATGTGTATTGGTATTGTTGTTTGAGAATATTTTGGTAAATTATGATTGCTTTGATTGCTGGTAGGACCCTTATGGGTGTGGCTAGATTAGGAATGAAAATTGGTGAGAATTGATGAAGTTGAGGATGTAAGATTTATGAGGAGGTTATGGCAAAATTTTAGTAGAAAATAAGCATTTTTGGATGACTTGGTGAATGGGAGAACCAAGGTGTGTATTGGGTTGAGTAGAGATGTTTAGTAACCATGGAATGGAAGTTGTAGGATGAGAATAAAAGGGTGTAAAATCTGTAGCAAATAGCATGTGAAATGCATTGGGAAAACAAGAGAAAGAGTTAGTGTTTGTAATCTTGAAGATGGAGATTTGGCTTGGGTATAGGTAGTGCATATGTCTAGGAATGAATTGGTATGGTAAAATGAAGTTAGGACAAGATGCAAAGTGCAAAGGAAAGTGTAGAAATGCACAAGTGTGCAAGTTGTAAAAATGAGAATGGAAATTTGTAGAAATTGGGCAAGAAGTCGATTATGGATTGGACCAAGGATTTAAGGAGTTTTAAGGAGTGTTTAAGTGTGTTTAAACATGTACAAAACATGTGGAAAGATTATGGAATGATTATAGCTGGATTAAATGTTGATCTGGGGTTGAAAAATCACCTAAGTAGTAGTTTTTAGCAGGGTCCGGGACCTAGGATATGTACCAAGTCCCGGACCACCCCCAAAATATTGCCAAAAGTGGATTTTAGGGTTTAAATGATGGGGGATTGAATGGTAATGGTTTTAGAAGTTGTTAAGGCCTTGTTTGGTGGTATTTAAAGGTCCTAAGAAGTGTAAACAAGTGTAGGAAGTGAGTGAGAAGTAAGAACATAAATTGACATAAGTGAAACTAAGCATAACGGGACAATGGGGTAAGTACGGGAGTAGTAATTATTTACATACTGTATGGACATAGTATTAATAATAATGTTTGAAACATTATCAGTGGAACAAGTGTGAACCAAGGAACAAGGGAACACAAGGTAAAGCTCACCCCGGTGAAAGGTATGATTTTCTCATGCCCCGTATGCTAACCGAGTTACTCTGATTTGTGTGTTGTATGCCGGCTAATCAAGATTAAAGCATAAAAATGGTTTATTGCCTTTCTTTGTATGTCTTGTTTATGTTGTATGAGCTAACCCTTCTTGATTGATTGTGTGGCTTAACTTAGTGCGTAGACCGACTCATAGATGAGTCTTGTTGTTAGTGACTCGTAGTAAGAGTCGTGTTGTGAATTAACGGAAACATAGAAACACACTAAACTAATGAACCAAGAAACGTTAACGTAAACCAACGAACTCACTAGAATGTGAGAGAGTGTACGGGACTAGTAACCTCCCGATAACGGTAAGAGCACCGAAATGAACAACCCACAAAACGATAAGTAGTGGGAGTATATATAAGTAACCTCTAATAGAGGTATTGATGGTGGAGCAAGACATGAACCATGAGAGTAGTAAAAGAATGATGGGGATCTCCAAACCCCTTAGAGATTTAAGCGACCCACAATGAGAGGACCCGACTATTGTAAGTAATGTCCCGAACATGAGAGTATTCGATACGTTGGGGAAACCCTTAAATCTGAGAATACTAGACGATGGTAATTCCCTAAGCTAGTGGAGGTTATCGAGAGAGATACTTCTAGGCTAATCCATGAGATTGTAAGATACTCCGAGAGAGGAGTGTTGGGAATTTGAGTAGTTCGGTAAAAACGGACATTGAGTATTTGAGGAGCTAGGTGTATAGCCCCTCTGTATTTGTAGGCCTTGTGGCGAGTCTTGTGTATGACTCCACCTGGAGGCCAAAAGTAATGAGTATTGAGTATTGCGTATGTATGAGTAAAGTAATGAGTATTGAGTAAGAAGGAAGTATGAGTACGTAATGAGTACCGAGCAATGAGTAAGTACGAGTAAGGTAAAGAGTATGGAGTACTGAGTATGTGAGAGCAAGTGATGAGAACTGAGTAAGAGTAAGTATTGGTATAGTGAGTACTGAGTAAAGCACGAGTAAGGTAATGGGTGAGGTAATGAGCGCAGTGTGAGTAAAGCAACAAGTAAGTAAGATTAACCTTGGTGTAAGCCATATGAACCCGAACGGGAAGAAAGAGAGCATCCGGTTAAACCGGATGAATGAATAATTAACATGAACGGTTGACTGACAAATTGTCTTCCTTAGTAAGTATTGAACCTCGTAAATGTTGGTGAGTATTGTTGCTTGTGCATGATGAAGTAGTATTAGCATGCATGTGTGAAATAAACGAACTCCATGTTTATTCAACCAAAGTAGTCGGCGTACCCCGGTTAGCACGCGGGGTATGCGAATTTCATATGCAGCAATTTTGTTGAGCCCCTAGGGGCACTGTTTTTATTTACAGGTACTTCGAAGCCGACCGTCGTACGAGAGTGTAGGACGGGGCTGCTATGTAAGCATGGGTAGTTGAGTAATAGGAATTGTATTTGTATTGTAATGTGAATTTGGAAGTCCAAACTGTATCGGAAATTTGAGGAATGTAGTAGACTCGGTATAGTATTGTATTGGAGTTTGTATTTGAATTATGATTTGGGGAATGGAATGGAAAGTAATGTATTGTGTAGAGTACTCGGTATGTTCAATTCATCAGACCGATAGTATGTAGTAATGTAGCTGGCCTTATTAGTCACGTGGGTGACTAGCGGCACTATACACCCGTCGTTGTGTATGTATTATCCGCTGCGAAGGTAAGTATTTGTACAGTAATGTCGGTATTAGCGGTAGGGGTGTTACAGAAGATCACAGATGGTACATTTGAGAGCCGAAAGTAGATTTTAGGCTACACGATGATGGTCTGATCCTGCTGAATGGCAGGTTGTGTGTACCTCGAGCTAAGGGATCGCATTTGTGAGAATCTCACTACTCTTCATTATTGGTCCATCCGGGAGCCTCCAAGATGTACAAAGAAATGAAAAGATACTTCTGGTGGTCGAGGATGAAGGAAGATCAATGAATTTGTTCTGAGGTGTCTCACTTGCAATAAAGTGAAGTTTGAGCACCAAAGACCGGGCGGAATGGTACAATCTATGCAAATTCCAGAGTGGAAATTTCACGATATCTCCATGGATTTGGCTGTAGGACTCCCGCCTGCTAGGGGAGGACTTAACATGATCTGGGTTGTGGTCGATCACCTCACCAAGGTTACCAGTTTCATACCTATGAGGGACACCTGGAAGGTGGCGAAGCTTGCTGAGCTATTCGACCGGGAGATCATTCGCCACCACGGAGTGCCCAAGACAATAGTATCTCACTGTGATACCAGATTTCTTTCGAGATACTAGAGAGCGACACGAGAAGCGCTTGGTACCGAATTGAAGCTTAGTACCGTATTTCATCCATAGACCGACGGTCAGACTAAAAGGACCATCCAAACACTCAAGGACATGCTTAGAGCGTGTGCCTTAGATTTTCAGGGGAGTTGGATTGATAAGCTTCATCTAATCGAGTTTTCGTACAACACAGCTATCACGCTTTGATTAAGATGTCGTCATTCCAACTTTGTAAGGTAGACCTTGTCGTACCCCCTTGTGTTGGGATGAGTCAAGTGAAGTGGTCATTATTGGAGCGGAGTACCTTGAGCAAGTATAAGCTGAAGTTCAGCAGATTCGAGCGAATATGAAAACAGCCCAAGATTTATAGAAATCTTATGTCGATGTGCAACAACACAACCTTGAGTTCGCCGTGGGCGATCAGGTATTTCTACGTGTTTCGCCTATGAAGGGCGTGTTTCAGTTTGGCTAGAAGGGCAAGCTGAGCCCGAAGTTTGTAGGGTCGTATGCGATTACGGAGAGAGTTGGAGCTATAGCCTACATGTTAGCATTACCTGCAGAGTTGGGGCATGTTCATGATGTGTTTCATGTTTCACAACTCAAGAAATATCTTGCCGATCCTTCTCATGTTCTAGAGCCCGAACACTTATCCCTAGAGCCGACGATGAGATATGTCGAGACTCCACAGAGAATCCTTGATACCAAGACGAGAGACACTCGCCATAAGTCAATTCAACTAGTGAAAGTCTTGTGGTCTAACCACGATGCCGCGGAACG
>JAIOTZ010001842.1:0-27832 GCA_023374045.1 Limonium bicolor
TGCTCCTAATATACTCTTAAATACGAAACAATTTCTCGCAGTGACAACAAGAGATAGATCTAAACTTCCCAAACCAAAATATATACATTCTCAGTGAGCTTTCTAAGTATCCAAAACCTATACATGTTTCTAGGTTCGTATCAAAGTGCAACAGTGCATGTTCAAATAACTGTAACCAAACTACCCAGCGCGTCACTCTCTTTGCCGACACCGGAAGATGCATACCTGCAAAAATGGTAGTTTGTGGTATGGAATCAGCCCCTGCTGAGTATGTTATTACCTGACTGTCGTGCACCCTCGGACCATTCAGTTATTTCGGAGCATGCATTTCATTTTCATGCAAATAGTTTAATGTTAAAACTGTAAAGCAACAATATATTGCAGTAACTCAAACAACAAGCAAGCCCCCGGCTTCACACATCGCATCGTAATAAATCACTGAGAGTGTTACCGCGCTTATATGAATACAGAGATTCCACTCCAACAACAACTGAAAGATCATAGTTGAGTACGTCGACTCGTTCGATGAATAGTCCACAAAATCCACACACGAGCACAGTGACTCGACTCATCCAGTTCACAACACAGATATAAGTACAGTTTATTTAATTAATTCAATTCACAACACACATATGAGTACAACGACTTATTCAATCAACACCACCAACACACCACACATAACTACACAGCATAACCAATGAACAACAAGGCGAAACAACGAGAATTATAAACGAGTATGAACTCTCGTCTTTGGCATGCACTCCCAAATAATGTTCGCCTAATGTACGAGTTAATATAATCGTTCGTAATTGTTCAGTCATGTCTAATGACAACGTCTCATTAGAACGACGTGTCTCTAAGTTACCCATCTCTTTGGTGGGTCACCCACGGCAGTAGCCACTCCAGCGGTAGAGTCTCCGTCCTACGAACAATCTGTAGTTCGTTGGAAATTTATCCTGATACTTACGGTTACCACACGGTATCCTAGTATCGTTAATGGATCACATTTCACAGCAAGAGCCACATCCTCTTGATAACTTATCTATACCATCGCATCGCGTTATTATTTTTCCTAACACAACAGACTAAGGTCGTTAGTCCAATCCTGAGTATGTCGACTCAGGATCCAGTGTTAGATACGAGAGCGGCGTTAAAGAGGCCAATGCTCCGTATATAAGTCTCATATAATATATGTATCTTATTGTCTTAATGCTACAACGTTTTTCTTACATTCCTTATATTACACATATAAGATAGCATCATTGTCGCTAGTCCGTTTTAATATGTTCATATATACGAACAGTACTGTTATCGTGCAACAGTAATAATTATAAGCAGCATTAATATACAACTCAGGCATATTAATTCACACAAGCAGACATTCAATCTTAACACAGATTTTCACACAATGTCTGAACTGAGGAAATCCTCAGAGACAATCAAGCCACATAAATAACATACCGTTCACCCGGATTGTATTACGGTGGAGTATGAATCAGCAAGATCCTATGCTCCGTGTGTCGTCTCTAACAGTCTAGACAATACATAACGCTACTGATTAGCATCCCGTATAACAATCATAACTCTACGGTACTCGTACCGTCACTAATACCTCCCGGTTAATCCCCCGTCATTAACTGTCAACGTTTGTCGGGTTTTCGGCTTAACTCGAGATTGGAAAAGTGTTACATTACATGCGTAGTCTTATCTTGTATATTAATAGACTTATTGTATTGGACTTTGTCATCGCATGTAAACTAATGTATATTTGTAGATCGTATAGTTTGTTTCTTTACTGCATGTATGGTTCTTTGTCATGCACTATACATCTCACCTTAGTATTTATTTTTCTAAGGTTTGTCTCTTTTCTTTTCTCTCTTTTTTTCTTTATTCCATGTGGTATAATTCATTTGTAACTATACTTTTAACTATTTAAAATCCTTATTATTCCCTGCATACTTCTAACATCAGAATTTCGATATCTAATGTTTATAATTCTTTTCTCCTTATCTATTATCATTTTAATTACGATAATTTATAATTATTGAACCAAATCACATTTTCAACACCATTACATATTTATTTATATATGTGTGTTATGGAACTTATTTATTATATGGTAAGTCTTATAATCTATATCCATTCTCTTTAATGAATATCTCTTATTATAAATGTTATAACTCTTATAACATTAAAAACCATATTACAAATTCCATTTAAAATGTGAATATTTCCGAACAGCACCTATGTTCTTAAATATTTACAAAATCCACCACTTAATTAATATAATGTTACATTATTGTTACATAACATATCTTATGACATTTAAGTCATTTAAAACAATTATAACCTATAGTCATATTTTGTTTATAAAATACCAAATGGCCCTTAATATTTTCGGCTTTTACTTATAACCACTAAACTTCTATAAAACCACAATTCACTCTCAATTTCTAATACATAGTTTTCTAATTCCATTAAAACTATATATTATACACATTTCTTAATAAAACCTTATATATAACTCCAAAATTTACCAAACTATACCAAAAGGTTATAAACATTATTCTTAACCTTATTTTTCCTCTAAATCTCGGTTTCTATACATTTATTACCCATTTGTAACAATGTTATAAAATACCATATATTATACTTATATAATTCATATGAACTCCAAATTTAACCAAATAAACTTCTAAAAATTTCTAATAACTTAGGGACTTTACTAAATTCCATTTAGTACCCTTAAGTCTCGGTAATTACATTACTACCCCATCTTATAAATCTTTTACAATTTAATAAGTATCTTATTATAAGGTAGTATTTTAATTTCTTAAGTTTTCTAAACTTGGTCAAAGTCTCCTATATAGTCAACTTTGACTCCTAATACCAAATGGGAACCAATTTTTCGGTAATTACTAACAATAACCTATACTTTTCTATTTTTACAATTTTGACCCCAAACCTTATAAAATGTTATAATTTTTATTAAATTCATTTAAAAACCCTAAATTGCTCTAAATTAAGCCCACGGCCTTCTAAATTCCTAGTAATTACGAATTGGCCCCAATTTTAATTATAAGCATAAATAAAACTAAATAAGCTTATAAACTTAAATTAAAATGGCCTAATGACATGGCCTTTTACAACCTTGAACTTGCAAAATAAATTACACAATAAATGTCTCAAAATATAGCATATATATTCGGCCTCACCTTAGTTTAATTATTTTTCCACATAATGCCATAATTTGACCATTATGTTAATTAAACCTCTTAAATGACTAGCTTAATTTATCTTAGCCATTTTTTTCCATTTTTAGGTCAATATGACCTATATATGTAACTTCACTCTCGGCCATATATATATATATATGCTTAAAATTTATAAAAATCATAAGTTTAGGTGTTTATACCTTGATTTATCCTTGTATATGCCTGTTGGCCACGGCTGTATGGAGATCTATTTTCCACAGCTTAGTTTACATGTTTTCAAACAGCAATTAAGGCATGATTAGTCTCCAAGCAAGATCTAACCATAAGAAGTGTTTAATGTCAATTTTCAAGGTAAAATTTACCTTAGAACACCAAGGTATACAAGGTTAATCTCGGCCTGTATTTACAGTAGGCAAAGAGTGTTAAAAGAGCTACTAAAACCAAGCTTTAAACTGGTATAACTCAGATTAGAAGATAGCTAATCTTTACCTTGTTTAAAATGCCTAAAATGGTGTTTTTGGCTTGGATCTGGTTATACTTCGAAGCTCTTGATGTACCAACTGGATAAGTATGTTAAGATGAAGATTATAAGCTTAGAAACAAAGTTTCACAGCCGAATTTGAAGGGAATCAAAAGATATGTGCTTAGAGCACATTTTTATACCTTAAGAACAAGATTAGCTTTCTCCACCTTCTTCCCTTGTTAATGCCGAGATACACCCTTATTTAACCTCCATAACAACCTAAGAACATTGATGGAAGTGGTTGATGCTTTGCTCCATTGAAAGAGGAAGAAATTGTGAAGAAAATGAACATTTAAGAGCTTAATAAGCTTACCAATGGTTGCTTGCTGTTCTCCTCTGAGTTTGGCTGTGTAACCACGAAAATGGAGAAGCAAAGAGAGGTGAGGGGCTGCTGGAATCGGCTGGGAAGCAAGGTGAGTGAAGAAGAATGATTGGAAAGGCTTAATTGAATTGGAAAAGTAATAAAAGTAACTTTTACTATTGCAAATTTGGTATTAGGTAGCTAATTTGTCTAACAATGATTATGCTGACTCCTCTCCTCCTTGCCTGTCGAAATCCTTGGTCAATTGGGTCAATTAATTGACCATTGACCATACTTGGTCAATATTGACTCGAACGGGCCCCACTTTAGGGTTTTATTAATATTTTAATATTAAATTTGTAAAAATTCGTAAATTTCTGGAATTAAATTCCTAATATGATATAATAGATAAAATATCATATTTAAAGGTAATTATAATTTTTAAGCCCATTAAAAAATCAATTTAAAAGGCAATCTCACAAAAACGTGCTTTAAGGTGTTTTAGTGCACATTTTTGTGTCACAGGGTGTTCCTGAGCTTAGTTCTCCTTGAGAACGGTTTTGTTGTGTTCCTTACTTCATTATAATACTTAGGAATCCACTTTGGATCCTATTTGAGGTCACACAATCTTTATGGTGTCTTAAGGCACATTTTCGGCTTTACCGATCTTAAGGCGTGTTTTGCCTTGTTGAGATCTTTTAGATTGTTCCCCAATAATATTTAGATGTTTAATAATCATCTTAGATCATTAATAGGTCATTTAATTATATTTTAAAGGTTAGGGGTATTTCAGTCTACCCCCCTTAAAAAGGCTTCGTCCCGAAGTCCTTAATCCTCTACAGTTCACCTAAGGAATCAAGTTCCACTAAGTAACCAAACAATCCATTGCTAGGGAGTAACTCCCACTAGGTTCAGACCTAGTCCACATACAGCATATATCAAATAGCTAACTCATGGTATAAACTCAATCATATCACATCACTAAACAAGGTGCACATCAAATTCATCCACAAAAGTACTCAGCGGTACTATATATATATATTCAACCAGGTACAAAACTCATAGTACACCGCACTAGACAAGGTGCAAAACTCATGGTACACAGCACTAGACAAGGTGCAAAACTCATAAAGTACTCAAAGGTGTTTGCAAGGGATACTCCACGCATCCCTATCTACATGTTAGTATCTCGCGAGGATACTCACACATCATTCCACATGTATGTGTGCACATATAGTTAACGTTGACAACTCACAGGGAAGCAGTCTTAAAGACCAGGACTTGACGATCCCCAACCCAACCAACGTCTACTACCCGCGGACACACCGGTTTGATCATAACGAAGGACACTGCGGTCCACGGCTCCTCGGGCAGTCACCTTATTTCCTTAGTCACCCACAGACACGCCGGTCTAATGACAAAGGGCTCTGCGGTCCACGGCTCTCTGGGTGATGTCACTCGCAGACACACCGGTCTAATGGCGAAGGACTCCACGGTCCACGGCTCTTCGAGTGACGCCTAAATTCCAATTTCCATTCATATCTGTGTCCACTTGTAGGAAGTTTCGAGAATCATTCAACCCCGACGTGGTCAGCGTCAGTGTTGAGCTATCTCTTACCTCAATTTGTGTTCGGTATCGCTTGATCGGACCAGGATCAAGTTCAACTTCCCACGTCAATTTCAACCAATCAATTGTTTTATTCATTTCAAATCTTGTTTCCTCTTGATATTTACCACTTTGTGTTCCAAGTTCCCTCGATTTATATTATTCATACCACTCCTAGAATATTTTCTTTCACCAGGTTACACATCGGTCTCATGCCGATTCACTCATCGCCTTTCAACAATCGGTTTCATACCGAGTCACAGATCACATAGTACGGAGCTTTCTACTCCTTCTATCCGAAATCTCTCATCAGAGCTACAGACAGTCCTACTCGAATTCTCACATCAGAGCTAACAAGTTAGGCGTTATGTGACTATTGTTCGCAATGTTGCGTAAATAATTGGAAGTAGGGTCAGAACAATCTATCTGTACTCCCTTTCCTATTTGCCATAACTAATGCAAACTAAAACATATTTATGTTCATACACATAATACATCACAATATTACCTCATGTAATATAACACAATCATAACACTTGTACTCTACGTACAATAATAGTGTTCGTAGCATGCGTACCATGCGTTACGTACTCCAACGTACGGTATATTTTTAAGCGTGCTTAATCGCTCTACCCCCCTTAAAATGATTACGCCCACGTAATCTACGAATATACCATCTTGTAGTAATAAGTTCAAGATGTTCCATTCCAGTGGTCTTATTCGTGCACTAATGTGCTACATATTTCATCACCCCCTTTCTTTTAAGGTCGGCTTTAGTCCCTCTGGCTATACTGCCTATCTCAGTTATGTGTATGTATATTTATATACGGTTTGATCGGGGGATGTAAACACATTTTTTTTCCCCAAACCTGCTAGGTACATCAAACCTATGCAATATGGGCCCACTCGCTCCGCAAGCAGTATGCCCAATTACTTATGGTTAGTTTACCCCTTTATGTGGTTTCAACTCCACGTGACAGTGTTTTCTACACGGTCTTCCATAATTATGGGGATGGAGTAAATTATTCACTGCGTGGTATTGTTTGTCACACACGCTTACCATTTCATATTATTATTATTCTTTCTGTATTCTATACTTGTTCGTGGTATATTCCCAAGGGTTCATGTCACCCTACCGAACTAACCTACGGTATAAGGGTTGTCGAGCTATGCTCTAGCACCTAGTGCTTGTAGTAATTTCCTTAAATGTCAAAACGAGTCTGATATGCGTAACTAACTGGCGCCTCATGGCTCAAAGTTATTTCCCTCAGGAATGAGTTCATTCCATAGGTACCTTATAGGTCCTCTCTTGCTGGTGTGAACTCGAATCTCTAGTGTGTTGGTATTTTAGTACTCACACGTATGGTTCATTCCTCTATTCGATTAGGGGAATCCATTGGTTTATCTGATCTTTCATGTTCCGACTCATACTAATATAATTGGGTTAATAATTATTATAGTGGTCGCTTGTTGCGCACTACGTACCAGTCGATTAGACGGTTATCCGCTATTACGGTTTGCATGGAGTATCTTGTCTCCAGTTTAGAGTACCTCCAGTAATGCTTGCTTTTGCTCTTCGTATGTCGTAAACATACAATACGACTGTGGGTTTTAGCTTGGCATTCGTTTTCTGTTTAACCCTGATTGGTACTAACATACTGACGTTTCTATAGCTTGAGCATGTGGTTATTATTGTTTAATGCGACATCATCGCAGCGCCCTTAGCGCAATATATAACTCTTTATGTGCCCCCTTTTCTGGGTGGCATATTTTCTTACAAAGGTTGCTGTACATGAATACCTAAAATATCCCAATTATTTTCCTCATCGGTGGGTTCACCTCGCCCTTACCATAAAATAAGCCTCAGCTTTCTTGTTTACTTAAATCTCCAAAACTTGTGTTCTAACTTATTCATTATGGGATTGTGATTTTATATCGTTTTACTATCAAGCTATTCTTGACTTTTCCAACCTTGTTGGCTGGACTGAGATATCTCTCTCAATTCGTGGTTTACCTAGTCAGGGTTCCATTCACTGACTTAGACACAGAGTTGACTACCCCCCTGGTACTCACACTACTCGTTAACATACATGGGGTACCTTACTGATACATTACTACTTACCCAACCAATTTTAATATAAGTTGTCAGGCCCACAAGCTCCTAGGAGTGTGGTCGTCCCATGTCGCGTTTAGTGCACTCGTAGTGTTTGTACCTGGTGGTTATCATACTCTTAGCCCCGGTAATTTATGTAGAATAGCTATGCTGCCAATTCTTAACCTTTAATGTCAGAATGGCCCTAGAGGGTTCCCTGGGTTCCTTTAGTAATGTATATTTTGCTTACCTTCTCCAAGATAGGTATTTGCGACTTATCGCCCTACTACTGGTTTCCACATACTCGTCATCTGGTATTTGTGAGTGGGGGTCAGTAACCATTTACTATTTCCCCTGTTCACTCCTAGGCTGTTAACGCCTTCAGGTATGAGTTTTAAGCTCTCAAACTCTACCCAATTTATTGGGTTACACCCTTTGGTGTATTCCGGACTCCATGATAAAGATTGACACCTTGTGTGTTCCCTTGTCTCATGGTAGTCCCTACCTAGCCTGACTATAATCAGTATTTGTGATTGTTCACTTTTGTTCTCCTAGTTTTGGGTTATCTTGGTGGTACTAAGGGTATCCCTCTGTAGGCCTATGCCATACAATATTCAGGCTCAATGTTTATTCTAATAGTCAAATGGTTGTTGGTCTTGCTATTTATTTAATTTCAGTTGGTTGTAATATTTTCTCCTAATGTTATAATTGGGTACCCACAACTTAGTGGGTTCCGTACATCATCGCTCCTCATTGTGTAATCCTTACTCTTATTCCACTTGTATTCCCTCTATCCTTCTTGAGGTAACGGTATTTTCCGTTCTCAGGTAATCTCTCTGTTTAGTCAATATCCACTGCCCTCCGTACGGGAGTCTAGCAGTATAATGGATTTTCAACACCCCCGTGTGTGTAGTGCGGGCATAACATCGGCCCCTTTATTGCACATTTTCACCTGCCTAATCCTTTCTTACAACTTCAGAATAGTTTGTCATAACGGTACTTGTCTATTATTCTCATCTACTCTGTTGGATAGGTTTTATTTAAAGTCTTGGCTTGTTTAGCTCTCATCCTGCCCTCTGGCAAAGTTCAACGGTAGTGGTCCTCACCACAAGTGTCGTGCATTCCCTAAATGGTTATGCTGGTCCTGAGGACTTGACACTCTCCACCGGTATTGATTGACGTTTTAATGTACATACCGGCTCTGGGTTTAGGCTTATAGGCACTAATCACCGTTATTCTCGTTTACTCCCCTTTCTATATTCAACTAAATGGTATATTCTTTTCAGGTTTAGTGGTTAGACCGGCTAGGTCTTCCCGAGGTTTTATCGACCTCAAACCCAAGAGTTTCGTACCCCTGTCATTAAGAAGGCTATGTCCTGCTTTATTGTATACGGACTCACACAAAGTTTAGTGTTTATTGGTAACCGCCTGGACTATTTCGTCCGTTAGGGATATTATCGTCGCTGCACTTGCAGTAGCAAGTGCGCAAGGCAGGTTGAAATTTAATATTTTGGTTAATGTGGCACTTGCAGTGGCAAGTGCGTCATGTAGACTGAGCCACCTGTATGGTGTGACAGTGCAGTGCTATTCCCTAACTGGTTTTTTTTTGTTCCTTTCAAAGAAGGTTCTTTTTTTTTAATACAGTCTCACTCCTGCACCCGTCTCCACAAACTTATCGTGGTAGTAGGGTCTTACTCCCCTGTCGAGGCGTTGCATGATAGCAACTTAGCGAGTTCTCGTTCCTTCAGTTCTCAGGATCTCTCTCTATGCACGTCAGGCCATTATGAACCTTCAGTATTGCACGGATATAGTTACTCGCTTCGGGTGAGACTTCTAAAAGGTCGTCCATTCTGTCTGTTACATATCTCGTAAATCTTTTTATTACTCATTATTTCTATCTCTTTTCCCCCAAGCGCACAAATCAGTGCTTTCTTGGATGTAAGACAGGGTTGCCTTGCTTATAGTAAGCTAGCCCCTTTAGTCCTACGGGAATTATCTCCTCAACCTTGGTTTAGTATTCATCTGGTACTCGTATGGTAGACATTATGTCGCGACCAGGACCCCCCCGGTCCTAAACAACTCATCACAACTTAAAGTTTTATTTTCTATATCTAACATAATCCTCATAGCATCCACATCGGGTCTTCCCGATTAGGAGAGTTATCTCCGTGGTGTTTCTCATTTCATTGTCTCACTAGCTAGTCTTTAGGTACGGGCTGCGGCGGGTGGGGTACCATTGCAATTTCCCGGGACATTCTCCCATCGAGTGCGATCAGTTCATACCGTCTTTGTATTACTTGGGGTTGCTGGACCATCACCACCTTCCGCTGCTCCGTGTTCTTCCTTAGTACTATTGCCCTGACCTCTTCCTGACATATGTCAAGAGGACGGGTTAGACCTTTACTCGGTCTAATACCGCAGTCTCGGTCTTTTAATATTGGAGTGCCTCTACGGCTATGGTGTGCAAGTCTTAATCATTGCATCAACCCCGCAAGGTCACGTATCCTCACAACGTTTTCCCGTATTCCCAAAACCTATGCTCACTGTATAAATCCTACTATCTCTTGTCATCAGAGCGGTACTCCGCTCTGATACCACTTTTGTAACACCCCTACTCTAATCGGCTCCTAATCATCTTACTTAACAATATAATCGCAGCGGTAATTTCAACAATTGGACTACTGGTGTCACCGTTCTCACTCGCCCATACGAGTAATAACGTGCTTCCTGATATACTCTTAAATACGAAACAATTTCTCGCAGTGACAACAAGAGATAGATCTAAACTTCCCAAACCAAAATATAATACATTCTCAGTGAGCTTTCTAAGTATCCAAAACCTATACATGTTTCTAGGTTCGTATCAAAGTGCAACAGTGCATGTTCAAATAACTGTAACCAAACTACCCAGCGCGTCACTCTCTTTGCCGACACCGGAAGATGCATACCTGCAAAAATGGTAGTTTGTGGTATGGAATCAGCCCCTGCTGAGTATGTTATTACCTGACTGTCGTGCACCCTCGGACCATTCAGTTATTTGGTCGAGAGCATGCATTTCATTTTCATGCAAATAGTTTAATGTTAAAACTGTAAAGCAACAATATATATTGCAGTAACTCAAACAACAAGCAAGCCCCCGGCTTCACACATCGCATCGTAATAAATCACTGAGAGCGTTACCGCGCTTATATGAATACAGAGATTCCACTCCAACAACACCTGAAAGATCATAGTTGAGTACGTCGACTCGTTCGACGAATAGTCCACAAAATCCACACACGAGCACAGTGACTCGACTCATCCAGTTCACAACACAGATATAAGTACAGTTTATTTAATTAATCCAATTCACAACACACTTATGAGTACAACGACTTATTCAATCAACACCACCAACATACCACACATAACCACACAGCATAACCAATGAACAACAAGGCGAAACAACGAGAATTATAAACGAGTATGAACTCTCGTCTTTGGCATGCACGCCCAAATAATGTTCGCCTAATGTACGAGTTAATATAATCGTTCGTAATTGTTCAGTCATGTCTAATGACAACGTCTCATTAGAACGACGTGTCTCTAAGTTACCCATCTCTTTGGCGGGTCACCCACGGCAGTAGCCACTCCAGCGGTAGAGTCTCCGTCCTACGAACAATCTGTAGTTCGTTGGAAATTTATCCTGATACTTACGGTTACCACACGGTATCCTAGTATCGTTAATGGATCACATTTCACAGCAAGAGCCACATCCTCTTGATAACTTATCTATACCATCGCATCGCGTTATTATTTTTCCTAACACAACAGACTAAGGTCGTTAGTCCAATCCTGAGTATGTCGACTCAGGATCCAGTGTTAGATACGAGAGCGGCGTTAAAGAGGCCAATGCTCCGTATATAAGTCTCATATAATATGTATCTTATTGTCTTAATGCTACAACGTTTTTCTTACGTTCCTTATATTACACATATAAGATAGCATCATTGCCGCTAGTCCGTTTTATAATATGTTCATATATACGAACAGTACTGTTATCGTGCAACAGTAATAATTATAAGCAGCATTAATATACAACTCAGGCATATTAATTCACACAAGCAGACATTCAATCTTAACACAGATTTTCACACAATGTCTGAACTGAGGAAATCCTCAGAGACAATCAAGCCACATAAATAACATACCGTTCACCCGGATTGTATTACGGTGGAGTATGAATCAGCAAGATCCTATGCTCCGTGTGTCGTCTCTAACAGTCTAGACAATACATAACGCTACTGATTAGCATCCCGTATAACAATCATAACTCTACGGTACTCCGTACCGTCACTAATACCTCCCGGTTAATCCCCCGTCATTAACTGTCAACGTTTGTCGGGTTTTCGGCTTAACTCGAGATTGGAAAAGTGTTACATTACATGCGTAGTCTTATCTTGTATATTAATAGACTTATTGTTGGACTTTGTATCGCATGTAAACTAATGTATATTTGTAGATCGTATAGTTTGTTTCTTTATTGCATGTATGGTTCTTTGTCATGCACTATACATCTCACCTTAGTATTTATTTTTCTAAGGTTTGTCTCTTTTCTTTTCTCTCTTTTTTTTTATTCATGTGGTATAATTCATTTGTAACTATACTTTTAACTATTTAAAATCCTTATTACCTGCATACTTCTAACATCAGAATTTCGATATCTAATGTTTATAATTCTTTTCTCCTTATCTATTATCATTTTAATTACGATAATTTATAATTATTGAACCAAATCACATTTTCAACACCATTACATATATTTTTTATATGTGTGTGTTATGGAACTTATTTATTATATGGTAAGTCTTATAATCTATATCCATTCTTTAATGAATATCTCTTATATTATAAATGTTATAACTCTTATAACATTAAAAAACCATATTACAAATTCCATTTAAAAATGTTAATATTTCCGAACAGCACCTATGTTCTTAAATATTTACAAAATCCACCACTTAATTAGTATAATGTTACATTATTGTTACATAACATATCTTATGACATTTAAGTCATTTAAAACAATTATAACCTATAGTCATATTTTGTTTATAAAATACCAATGGCCCTTAATATTTTCGGCTTTTACTTATAACCACTAAACTTCTATAAAACCACAATTCACTCTCAATTTCTAATACATAGTTTTCTAATTCCATTAAAACTATATATTATACACATTTCTTAATAAAACCTTATATATAACTCCAAAATTTACCAAACTATACCAAAAGGTTATAAACATTATTCTTAACCTTATTTTTCCTCTAAATCTCGGTTTCTATACATTTATTACCCATTTGTAACAATGTTATAAAATACCATATATTATACTTATATAATTCATATGAACTCCAAATTTAACCAAATAAACTTCTAAAAATTTCTAATAACTTAAGGACTTTACTAAATTCCATTTAGTACCCTTAAGTCTCGGTAATTACATTACTACCCCAAGTCTTATAAATCTTTTACAATTTAATAAGTATCTTATTATAAGGTAGTTTTAATTTCTTAAGTTTTCTAAACTTGGTCAAAGTCTCCTATATAGTCAACTTTGACTCCTAATACCAAATGGGAACCAATTTTTCGGTAATTACTAACAATAACCTATACTTTTCTATTTTTACAATTTTGACCCCAAAACTTATAAAATGTTATAATTTTTATTAAATTCATTTAAAAACCCTAAATTGCTCTAAATTAAGCCCACGGCCTTCTAAATTCCTAGTAATTACGAATTGGCCCCAATTTTAATTATAAGCATAAATAAAACTAAATAAGCTTATAAACTTAAATTAAAATGGCCTAATGACATGGCCTTATTACAACCTTGAACTTGCAAAATAAATTACACAATAAATGTCTCAAAATATAGCATATATATTCGGCCTCACCTTAGTTTAATTATTTTTCCACATAATGCCATAATTTGACCATTATGTTAATTAAACCTCTTAAATGACTAGCTTAATTTATCTTAGCCATTTTTTTCCATTTTTAGGTCAATATGACCTATATATGTAACTTCACTCTCGGCCATATATATATATATGCTTAAAATTTATAAAAATCATAAGTTTAAGGTGTTTATACCTTGATTTATCCTTGTATATGCCTTGTTGGCCACGGCTGTATGGAGATCTATTTTCCACAGCTTAGTTTACATGTTTTCAAACAGCAATTAAGGCATGATTAGTCTCCAAGCAAGATCTAACCATAAGAAGTGTTTAATGTCAATTTTCAAGGTAAAATTTACCTTAGAACACCAAGGTATACAAGGTTAATCTCGGCCTGTATTTACAGTAGGCAAAGAGTGTTAAAAGAGCTACTAAAACCAAGCTTTAAACTGGTATAACTCAGATTAGAAGATAGCTAATCTTTACCTTGTTTAAAATGCCTAAAATGGTGTTTTTGGCTTGGATCTGGTTATACTTCGAAGCTCTTGATGTACCAACTGGATAAGTATGTTAAGATGAAGATTATAAGCTTAGAAACAAAGTTTCACAGCCGAATTTGAAGGGAATCAAAAGATATGTGCTTAGAGCACATTTTTATACCTTAAGAACAAGATTAGCTTTCTCCACCTTCTTCCCTTGTTAATGCCGAGATACACCCTCCATTTAACCTCCATAACAACCTAAGAACATTGATGGAAGTGGTTGATGCTTTGCTCCATGGAAAGAGGAAGAAATTGTGAAGAAAATGAACATTTAAGAGCTTAATAAGCTTACCAATGGTGATTGCTGTTCTCCTCTGAGTTTGGCTGTGTAACCACGAAAATGGAGAAGCAAAGAGAGGTGAGGGGCTGCTGGAATCGGCTGGGAAGCAAGGTGAGTGAAGAAGAATGATTGGAAAGGCTTAATTGAATTGGAAAAGTAATAAAAGTAACTTTTACTATTGCAAATTTGGTATTAGGTAGCTAATTTGTCTAACAATGATTATGCTGACTCCTCTCCTCCTTGCCTGTCGAAATCCTTGGTCAATTGGGTCAATTAATTGACCATTGACCATACTTGGTCAATATTGACTCGAACGGGCCCCACTTTAGGGTTTTATTAATATTTTAATATTAAATTTGTAAAAATTCGTAAATTTCTGGAAAAATAAATTCCTAATATGATATAATATGATAAAATATCATATTTAAAGGTAATTATAATTTTTAAGCCCATTAAAAAATCAATTTAAAAGGCAATCTCACAAAAACGTGCTTTAAGGTGTTTTAGTGCACATTTTTGTGTCACAGGGTGTTCCTGAGCTTAGTTCTCCTTGAGAACGGTTTTGTTGTGTTCCTTACTTCATTATAATACTTAGGAATCCACTTTGGATCCTATTTGAGGTCACACAATCTTTATGGTGTCTTAAGGCACATTTTCGGCTTTACCGATCTTAAGGCGTGTTTTGCCTTGTTGAGATCTTTTAGATTGTTCCCCAATAATATTTAGATGTTTAATAATCATCTTAGATCATTAATAGGTCATTTAATTATATTTTAAAGGTTAGGGGTATTTTCAACCCTACCATAATGGTAGTTTTTAGATGTCTTAATTAATATCTTGGTTTTAGATCATTCCTGGGTTAGGGTTGACGTTGTTAGGAAAAATACCGGTGGGATGAGAGATACTTAGACGATGCAGTTAGTAGTGCTTTGTCCAGCTTGACATCATTTAGTCAATAAGTTGACATGTTAGTAATCCGGGGGCTCGTAGTCAAAGATATCGTAATCTCAAGGTGGTTAACAATAATTATGATAAACACAAGGTGGTTAACAGTATTATCCTAAAACCTTAAGGAGGTTCCTATGTGATTACTCTAGTTTTTAATACATATTATAAGCTAACTTTTTTTAATAATCAAAGCCCCAAATCTTCAAAATTATAAGGAAAAGGCTTCCATCCATTAAAATAAACTACAATCAGGTTATGAGGCCCATCCGTGACCGAAATCCCGGGAAATTTTATTTGAAGCCCAAAGCCCAAAATTAAGGAAAATACAAGTCATCTTGTAATTTTCTCTCTAATCCGAAAATGGCCAAAACAATTCAAAATGTCATGAAATTTAAAAATATGATAAGGGATGATATTTGCAGCATAATGACTTTGGAATTTTGAAGTTTTGACTTTTCAATAATTATCTTTTAATTTCTGAACATATCTGATGAAAAATAAATTTTAAAAATATTCTTTTATCAAAATAAAATAAATTTGCATTGGAAAATTTAGAAATATCCTCCTTTCAGAAAAATAATTTTGCGTTTGGTAATTTGGATGGTAAGAGGGGCATAATCTTGAACTTTCAATCTTCTTGCTATAACAGGAGCTCCTAGATATCTCACCGACAAAGAACCCACTTCAACCTATATAGCATCACTTAATTCATGTTACCGAGTCTTTGTAACACCTTCCACAAATAGAGAGCATTTGCTTGGATTTACTCTTAGACTTGAAATCTTTGAGAATTAATCTATCTGATCTTTTGAGTACTCTAATTGAACAAACATCCCCATGACAGAACAATAATAAGTCATGAACAAATGACATATTTTAGAAATAGTTAGTTAACATTAATAAACCAAATACTGAAACAGCAATATTTAATTAATCAAGTATCTAAAGTCAGTTGCTATCTAATTAATTTGTATAAAATGAAATTGATGATAGTCATAAAGTTGTCTATGAAAAAAAAAATTGTGTTTCACATATATATATTATTTGTTATACGTACAACCGTAATGTAAAAATGTTGAATTTTAAATCTCTAATAAAGTTGGAGTATAGCTCAACAATTATACTATCATCTTACTTATAGTTCAAGTGATATATTGTACACAATACAATATGGGAGATTGTATAAGAAAGGAGGGTAATTTAGAGAATTTGGTTATCCAGCCAGCCAACAAAGCTCCACCTGTACTTTCTACACTATCCTAATCTACCGTGACAACAACAAACTGCAGATCGTGCTTCAATCATCGTCAAAAGACCACTCTGCCCCATTCGAATCTAATACTTGCCTGACGTGGAATTCCCGGAAAACCTTACCCGACTTTTTTTTTAAATAAAAAAAACATAATTTAATTATATGCGAAATAGAAAGTGGTAACAACGAGGAAAAAAATATTACTCCCTCCGTCCTGAATTGACCGTCCTGTTTGCTTTATGGCACGTTTTTCCACTTCAATATTAAGCATATAAGATAAAATAATTTTATAAATCTAAATTTTGTAACATATAGTTTATCATGTAAGGATTCATATGCACAACTTAAATTTTCAAAATTAATTTATCTTATATATTAAAAATTGAAGTCAAACGACATGTCCAAATAGTAAACAGGACGGTCAATTCAGGACGGAGGGAGTAGTAGTAAGTCAGAAGAGAAGGCCCAATCACGACCTATCTGCAAAATGGTGCGGGTCAGTCGTCGTATCTTTCGCTCTGCTGTTGGTCAATTAACCTTTTGTATCGCGATACAACGTAACTTTTTCTTAATCGCTAAATTTCCATTTATAAATATCGATGGACTATTATAAACCGGTTTAATTAAAACAGAGAGACAGGGGAAAATATCTCGAATCACTCATAATATACACCATCATGTAAATATTACTCCCTCCGTCCTGAATTGATCGTCCTGTTTGCTTTATGACACGTTTTTCCACTTCAATATTAAATATATAAGATAAAATAATTTATAAAATTAAATTTGTAACATATAGTTTATCATGTAAGGAATCATACGCAAAACTTAAATTTTCAAAATTAATTATCTTACTATATGTTAAAAATTAAAGTCAAACGACATGTCCAAATAGTAAACAAGACGGTCAATTCAGACGGAGGGAGAGTTAGATTAGGTTTGAATTTATGTAAGGCACTGTTTGGATATGCCAAGGGAAATGGGAAAGAGAAGGAATGGGAAATAAAGAGAATGGGAATGAGAATGAAAATGTCATATTGTTTGGTTGTAGAAGGGAAAGAGATGGAAATAGAAATGAAAGGAACATGAATATAGTTATTAATATATGATACATATTAAATATTAATTTTATATTAGAGTTTTATGTGATTATAAAAATTAGATATTGATACGTTAAATTAGAGTTTAAATATTTTTGTAACCTCATCTTCACATTGTAACAAAATAGATTGTTAATATTTTTATGAAAATTAAAAAAAAAATTAGTTTATATGTTATACATATACTCCCTCCGTCTTGAATTGATCGTCTGTTTGCTTTATGGCACGTTTTTCCACTTCAATATTAAGCATATAAAATAAAATAATTTTAGAAAACAAATTTTGTAACATATAGTTTATCAGGTAGGAATCATATGCAAAATTTAAATTTCAAAATTAATTATCTTATATGTTAAAATTAAAGTCAAACGACATATCCAAATAGTAAACAGGACGGTCAATTGAGGACGGAGGGAGTAATATACTGCACTCATTCATTGTTATAGTACAATTCATAAAATAAAAAAGGAAAACATCAATATAATTATTATTGTACTACACTACTAGTATTGAATAGAGAAACTATTCCCGTACTATATCTGAGGGGAATGGAGCAACACGCTCGCGGAAAAAGCGAGGGGAAATTAATTCCCTTCCCAACTCTGTTTCCCAACGATACAAACACAGGGAAGGGAGGAATAGTTAATTTTTGGTTCCCTTCCCCTACTTTTCCCCTGTAAACAAACAGTGCGTAAGTGAAGATAGATAATACTAATAATTTCCAATTAAATCAAAGAGGAACCGAAAAAAAGGAATAAGAAACTGAAGTGAATACTGGCAGTATTTATTTGGTTTTGATGAAGACGACCTGAACTCACCAAAAAAAAGTCATTCTCTCTCTCTCTCTCTCTCTACTCACACCCAAAACCCTAAGTATGGGGTTTCTAGCCGCCGGAATCGATCCATCCTGTTGAATTTCATCTTCTCCGATCTATTTGAATCCATCTTTCTTCTTTCACTCTTAAGTTCATAATCCGTTCATCTCTCTATCGTCACCTCTCATGATTGCTGCAGTATCTTCAATGTGAATTGCTCCCTCGTTCATCGATCATTGTTTACCAAATTATAAAGGGTGTTAAACAGAATTTTACAAGAATGGAGAATATTTGATTTAAAAACAAGAAATATATATATGTATCTAACTGTTTTTCTTCATTAGTCGGTGACACTTTTCTTTTTCTTCTTCAAATGATCGGTTAAAGACTTGGTCTTTTTTTTAGTAAGCCGTGTTGTGTAATACAGTAAGTGGGTAGGATAACGAGTTGTCCCGCTTTTAGACTTAAATACACGTTCATCTGGTTTCTGCTGCTAGGGTTCTTTTAGGTTCTGCGGCTTTCAGTTAACAAAAAAGAAAGGATCGAGTTAGGTGAAAAGAGTTTGAGAATGTTATCGGAGATGGGAAGAGACAGATGGTAAGAGGAGGAGGTAACGAAGGATCGTTTGATGACAGTCTAGAGAAAGAAATAGGGATGCTTTTGAGGAAGCAGGAGGCTGATGATCGTGAGCGGGGTGAGTTGAATATATACAGAAGTGGCTCTGCTCCTCCTACTGTCGAGGGATCTTTGAGTGCCGTCGGTGGTTTATTGGGAGCAGTAGTGGTTTCTCCGATTTGCTACGACTACCAATACTGATAATGGGACAGCTGTATCGGAGGAGGATTTGAGGTCTGATCCGGCTTATTTATCCTACTATTATTCCAATGTTAATCTGAACCCTAGATTACCCCCTCCCCTCTTATCTAAGGAAGATTGGAGGTTTGCTCAAAGAATGCAAGGATGTAGCTCTACTGTTGGCGGGATTGGGATAGGAGAAAAGTGAACAAACCGGAGGTAGCTAATGGTCCTGGAAGGTCAATGTTTTCTTGCCTCCAGGTTTCAATTCGAAGAAAAAGATGAGAGGGAGGTGGAGTTTCAGATAAAGGGGTAGCATCGGCTGACTGGGGTAAAGATGGCCTGATTGGTTTGCCTGGTATTGGTCTAGGAAGCAAACAGAAGAGTTTGGTGAGATGTTTCAGGTACTATGCTTGCGTTTTGTTGCTATTCATTCTTGCTAGTCTGACTTTATTGGTAGTATCTGTTTACAGTTTCCAAATTGACATTAATAATGGAGATATTTTCTCTAGATGTGTGTGACCGGTTATTGCCGGATCCTTGTCAGAAAAGACATTAGTGAGGCATACCTTGGATGTTATCCCTCTTTGAACGTTTTCAGAAACGTCTACTACAGCCACAGAATCGATGACGTTTTAGTTTATGTATATTCTTTGCAAATCTGGAACGTTTGCTACTACCAAAATTTACAGGAAATGAAATAAGAAAAAGAAGAAGCTTGCTCTTCTCTGACTAAATATGTGTTGTGGCTGTTAATTAATGATTTAGCTTTAACTGAAAGTGACACTTGAAAGGACTAGATTGGTCGGTTTAACTACAGAAATTTGCGTCATTTTTTAGATACAGTGACTGTTATTTCGTCTTCAAGGTTGTATATTGACATTTCTTCGTTTATGTATTACTCCCGTTCTCTTGCTGTACTATATACAACTGTTGAATATATTGAGCTATCGCAGGATGACATGGGCCATTCCAATCCTTCCTCAAGACATCCATCTCGCCCTGCTAGCCGCAATACTTTTGATGAAAACATTGATTCTTTGAGTTGCAGAAGCTGAACTGGCAAATTTGAGAAGAAGAGATATAACTGACAGCCAGGGCTTACCCACAACCCAGAAGCTTGGTGCCCCTGCACATCCTATTCTTATGCTGCTGCACTGGGTGCTTCATTGTCCAGAAGCACACTCCTGATCCCCACATGTTGTACCCAGAACCCCTAGCCCTTGCCCCCTCCTATTGGAGGAGGTAGAACAGGGGCCTCGGAGAGGAGAAATATGACTACTGAAAATTGTATGGCGATTTACCTCTGGGGATGAATGATTCAGCCAACCTTGCTGCTGCCCTATCTGGTTTGACCTCTCTCCAAATGGTGGTGTCAATGGTGAGATGATTAAGTCATCACAAATTGATGCTGGTGAACCCAATTTTGTTCTAAACCAACATGGGAATCTGATCATTATAAACATTCATATAAAAAATCTGATTCTGGTCGTTTTGGTGCTCATTTGATGCTTCTCACTATTCTGGGCCTGATTTGAGAAGTGCACATGCTGAGAGATTGAAGCCTTCTTCTAATTCTTATACTAAAGGGTCGTCGTGTCAACTATGAACGGTGGGGCTATCCCCTCGAGTTTCACCTTTAGATGGGACAAATTATGGTCTTGGTGGCTACCCTTGAACTCTGCTCCCTTGTCTCCTATGGTTGCCAGTCAATTAGGTAACCTTAATTTGCCCCCATTGCTTGAGAATGTGGCTGCTGCTTCGGCTTTGGGTTATGGGATGGATTCCTTAGGCATTGACCTCCAGAGCTTGACAGGTGCATCTGATCCTCAAAATTTTGGTAGAATTGGGAACCAGATGGTTGGGAATGCTGTTCAAGGGCCTTACATGGAACCCGATGTATCTTCAGTATTAAGGTCATCAGATTATGCATCTCAGCTTGCTCTTGGTGACCAATCACCAGATAGGAGTTACTTGAAAATGCATATGTGGAACTCTTCAAAAAGCTTATCTGGGATCTGTTTTAATCCTCTCAGAAGTCTCAATATGGTGCCCTTACGGGAACAAGTCTAGCGGTTCTAATCATGGTTACTATGGAAACCATGCTTTGGTGTGGAATGGGGTATCATGGGAGTCCACTGGCCAGTCCTATCATTCCAAATTCTCCAGTGGGACCTGGTAATCCAATGAGGCACAATGCTTTCATGTGCGCTTTCCTTCTTCTGCTAGGAACTTGGGTGGGGAGGAATGGGACTTGGCACATGGATGGAGGATATGCTGCCTCATTGTTAGAGGAGTTCAAAAGTAACAAAACAAGAAACTTTGAGCTTCAGAGATTGCTGGCCATGTGTTGTAGATTTCAGGTATGATTTTTGCTTGCTTCTGGCTAATCAATTAACTATGTTGGTATTTCGTTTGTCTTCTCTCCAATTGAATATACTTGTATTATGTGAGCGTGCGGATCAGTATGGAAGCCGATTCATCCAACAAAAATTGAGACTGCATCTATTGAGGAGAAAAATTGGTTTTTCCAGGAAATCAATCCTGATGCTGTGGGTCTTATGACTGATGTGTTTGGAAATTATGTGATTCAGAAGGTAAGTAATGCTTCATTCTTACTTGTTCTCAATGGAAACTGTCACTTGTACTCATCACAGTGTTTCTGTTAAAACGTTTGTAACTGGCTTCAATATTAGTTTTTCAGTTTTTTGAGCACGGTATGCCTGTCAGAGAAGAGAACTTGCTAGCAAGCTAGAAGGTAATGTGCTTGCTCTTAGCTTGCAAATGTATGGCTGCCGTGTGATCCAAAAGGTACCAGCTTAAAACTTTGTTGCGTTAATGTTTTTAGATTAGATTATTTTAGCTTGATATATGTAGATTGTTAGCCTTTCCTTAGAATTATTAGCTTAAACTCTTACTATGATGCTTTTCGTCATGGTTTTTTTTATTGTGAAATCTGGTTCCTTGTTGGTATGATCTCTCGTTTCTGTTTGCAGGCAATTGAAGTTGTTGACCTGGATCAAAAAATAAGATGGTAAGGAGCTTGATGGCCATATCATGCGCTGTGTCCGTGATCAAAATGGAAATCATGTTATTCAGAAATGCATCGAGTGTGTTTCCTGAAGAAGCTATCCAGTCATTGAGTCTTTTTTGACCAAGTTGTTTCTCTTTCTATGCATCCTTATGGTTGCCGGGTCATTCAGGTTTCAAAACATAACTTCTTTTGAAATGTTTCATACGATGGGTGATTGATTGGGTTTCTTGCTCAACCGTATTTAACATATATTTCTATCAACAGAGAGTACTGGAGCACTGCAAAGACCCAAATACTCAAAGCAAAGTTATGGATGAAATTTTGGATCTGTTAGCAAGTTGGCTCAGGATCATAGGCAATTATGTTGTTCAGGTATGCAAATAATGTTGACCTACATCTCTAAACTTTGAGTTAGTATCCTTCATGACGGTGCTTCAGATAGTGTTGGGTGATTGGAAGGTGCATGTGTGTGGATGAACATGCATAACCCTATTGGTCATTTATCAACCGAATTGTACTGTGGTTCAGTCAATCATTGTTGTTTTCTGACGTTTCTCCTTTTTTTGTGTCAGCATGTGCTTGAGCATGGGAAGCCCCATGAAAGGTCTGCTATCAAGGAGCTGGCAGGGAAGATTGTTCAGATGAGTCAGCAGAAATTTGCCTCTAATGTTGTTGAGAAGTGTTTGACTTTTGGGGATGTGGAGGAGAGGGAACTCATGGTGAATGAGATGCTAGGCACTACAGATGAGAATGAACCTCTTCAGGTTTGTCTGTGTTTTCTGCGTCCAGTGAGAAAGTACTCGTGATGGATTATACCGTCTCTGTGTTTATGTTGTCCTGACATGGTGGTTGTGTTTACCTCTTTCACAAACGCAGGCAATGATGAAAGACCAGTTTTGCCAACTACGTTGTACAAAAGGTATTGGAAACTTGCAGTGATGAACAACGAGAGCTGATCATGACTCGAATTAAGATTCATCTGAATGCGCTCAAGAAATACACTTATGGGAAGCACATTGTTGCTCGTGTAGAGAAACTTCTTGCTGCTGGAGGTAATAACAAATGTACTTCGTTGTGTGTATGAAGAAAGAAATTTCGTTTGTTATTAAATATTAAATACATTCTTGCTTGAAAAAGAGCTTTGATCTTCACATACATTACCATTCTTTTTGGCAGAAAGGAGAGCTGCTGGGCTGCCTCCGGGCCCTTCTTAGACATCACTAAATCAACAAAGCGAGCTCTGTACAGCTAACCTGAAGGTTCATTTTGGGCCATTTTGTCTTATATCATCCATCCTGTCTACGCTTATGGCTCTGTGCCTGGTCCAGCCACGAGGTGCGGGTAAGGGCTTCTGAATAGGTAAAAAATAAGAGGAAAAGAAGTTGTACATTGTGTAGGTCTCTCTATAATAGTAGAAGAAGGATCAACTGAGCAGAATCGGAAATTTGGTTCGGCGGACAGCATAATGTTGAATATATCAAGTTAGAGTGAGCGTACATGTTTTTTCTTCTTGTCTTGAGCTTGTAAAGAAAAAAAAGAGCCGATTTAAAGTTAAGGTGGTTCTTATTCTAGTTTTTCTTTTCAAGTTGACTGTACAAAAAGAGACGGACAAAGTTCCAAATTCTCCTAGAGGTCGGGCTGAGTAGTTTCTTTGCATGGTTAAATTTTTCTCCATTATCATAAGTACTTTCTCTCAAGTTTTGTTTCGGGGCGGCAGATGGGGTTGTGTTCGATTTGTTAGTGCTTAAAGCTTCTTATGCTGCTTCGATCTTATTGCATCCTTCTTCACATTTTCTATGCAAATCGCATTGTTGGTCAGTATGGGTTCTTGATACGGGAAGCTTAAGAGCAAATAGTTAGAATCTCTTCTTTTTTCAACTTCTATGTGTGGTTTAGCTTCAACTTCAGTGTGCATCAGCTATTACTTGTAGCAAGAAACTACAGTGTCAAGAAATTTGACAGTAATCTGAGGTTAAGTTAGAATCTATCACCCGATTATCGATCCATCGTCAACAATTCCGTAGTGAACTTTTGTTTCAAAAAAAAAAAAAAAATCCGTAGTGAACTTTTTAGTGCGAAATTTCTATATGTAGAAAGAATCTAAAATGCAGGATGTGGAGACAGGGTGACTTATGAAATGGATTGTAATGTACTGACTTCAGGCATCTACCTAAATGACGTTGGAAATATGTGTTTTCTCTTCTTTATACTTTCTTTATTTGATATCCGTGAAGGATTAGCAATATAGATATGTGGCTCCGTCCGGTCTTTATAATGTGGCATATTTGATGACAAAATACAACATAAAAGGTGGTTCCTGTGGGTCATGTTCTTCTCCAATAACACACTGCCCAAAACAGCTGCAAAATACGTCAAATAATGTGAATCATAGAGCCAGTGCCATCTCACTTTTTTGTCTTTTTCAATCTTTGTTTTTTTTTTTTTGTAAAATTTTGAAGTGTTGTAATAATTTATTAAATATGAGTCCAAATACAAAAAAATTCTGCCATTTATCATTAAAAACTTGAGCTCTTCCAAAATATAGATCAAACATGAATATTTTTGATAAATTTTATATTTTGTATCTAATATGTTTTAAGATTCACCGTGAACCTTTTATTAATTGAAAGTGAATCATTTGTTTTAAAAAGTGACTTATGTTTTAAAAATGCGCCTTTCATTAAATAATGTGAATATTTGTGTTTTTAAAAGTGAACATAAATCATGCTCACAAACCTTAAAAGTTTCTTTGACATTTTTTAGCTTTCCTATGGTGTTTTAGAGTGTGTGGTGTAGAGTAATCCTTTTTTTGAAGTTATATACTTTTTAATGCATCACTGACATGATAGTTTTTTAGGGTTTTGTGTTTTAGGGATTGCTCACAAACCTTAAAATGTCTTCGACGTTTATAGCTTTCCTAGGGTGGTTTTTAAGGTTAGGGTTTATGTAAACATAAAGTCACTTCTATAACACTATTGATTCATTTTACGTAAGCATAAGATTCACTTTGCACAAAACATCAAAATATATAGGAAACTTTTATAATCTGAAATTGAATTTTATAGTAGAAAAATAATTCACCTTTATAACTACTATTCATTGCACGTAAACATAAGATTCACTTTGATAACATTACAATAAATAATTGTCATACTAGTGTCACATTTTATAACACTGCTTAATTCATTTACAAAAAACATAAGATTCACTTTGCACTAACTCATCAAAATGTAAAGGAAACTCTATAATATGAACTGAATTTATAGTAGAAAAAAATGTACTTTTTATAGCACTACTGATTCATTTTACGTAAATGTAAGATTCACTTCAGTAAGAGTATACTGATTCATTTTATGTAAATATAAGATGCACTTTGCACTAACACAACACATATAAAACATAAATTTAAACTTACCAAAAAATATCATGACACATCTTATTTTGGAGAGTACGAATTAGATGATAATAGTATAATTTTATTTTATTTTTGCACTTATATTTTATAAGTTATAATATTTTGTTTTTTTGTTTCTCTCCAAATAATAAAGCCCACTTTGAACCTTCGGTATGCGCACGCGCACACATGTATTTGCAAAAAAAAAAAAAAAATATTTTTTTCACCTTATTTTTTTTATTTTTGTACCGACTCCTCTCTAAACTTTTAATTTGAGCCGGTAGGTTATTTACATGTGGTATGAAACCACGGAAGAAACTGGACCTTACTAAAACCACTTTGACTAGGGACAGAGACAAGGACTAGTATTGGAAGGGGCAAAATCCTTCATCGAGAAGATGTCACAAGTGTTGCAAAAAAAAAAAAAAATGTCCTGTATAACAGGTGGATTTGAAAGGAATAAATATGCTAGCCATTTGACACGATCTAAATATTGCTAGCCATTTGACACGATCTTTCAACCTCGAGCTTTTAATTTGCAGCTCAATGCACGTCGCAAGCATCATAGAAATATACTCGGCCAGGCAAATGATAAATCATTGTTTGAATAATTCACCCCTTGATCTAGATCTAATTCTAATGCACGGAAGAGAAATTAATATACTATATATGTAATTAACTTAGCCATTTTGTGCAATTATGTCGGTAAAATCCTGGCTAGTTAATTTTTTTTTTCTTTCTATAACTAAAGAACACGGAATCTCTTCTTATTTGGTCTTTATAAAACGTTTCAAATAAGAAGATAATACACAAAGTGACAAATTAGTTTTAAGGTGATAAACAGGTCATGATTCTTTGAGCCTTATATCGCCTCAAATAGTTTTCGTGTAAAGCAAACTTGGATTATTTATTCAATAGTTCAATTTATGCACGCTCTTTCCATTGAGGTTAATAGTAGCAGTGTTGTGCTGAAGATATGAGGATGACAGATTAAGCCGGACAGGGTCATGCTCAGGAATGTTTTGAGGTAAGGAAACGATGAAAATCCTGGACCAAGAAACAAATCCCGGTGAAACTAAGGTAAATTTAAAAGCATTTTTGGAATGAGTACGTGATGACCAAGATTGAGTTGTTTGTCTGGTTCTTGGTGTTTGGTCGGAGTAACACTAGGATCATATATAGTTTTGAGCGTGACTTGATTGCAATCGGACAATGTTTTTTTTTTATAATATGCACATGGCTTAGGGTTGCCACAAGGGCAATCAATAACACCGACTCAACTCTACAATCGGACAATGTTATCGTGTGTTGTGTGTGGCAGGGTATTGAGACCAAAGACATCTATTTTATGTAAGTAAGTACTAAGGTTTGATCACATTTGTGCTGGTCGTGGATGGGATCGAACATAACATACCGGCCGGTACTACCTGAACAGGATGCATGAGCAATGAGCTTCCATTTGGATGAGCAAGGAATTAATATCAGCAGCGGGTGCATAGAGTTTGGAGATCAACTTCTTTATACAAACATGGATTATATGGAAAGTTAGGAATGCTTAAAATTCAAGAAGGAAAGTTTGAAGTGAATATTAGCAAGGTAGATCAAGGCGATGTATGGCAATGGACGACGGTATGGTGGATGGGTTTACCACTGTAAGTGTGGAGCCTTTGGCTCTCAAAGGAAGCCGGTAGAAGTGCTGACGGATTAGCTTAAGGACTAAGTGACATCCAAATGATGTGTGAAAGCATATGTGGAGCTGAGGGATAAAGGAGTGGGGTGTATGTTGTAGAGTGAGGGTAAGGTTTAGGTTCTGTATTTCGCATGTATTTCGCTCTTGTAATAGGGTTACATGGGGTACTCTTGTTCCTTGTTGAGATCTTTCCCTATGGGTTTTGCTCACTAAGGGTTTAATGAGGCCCCTTGTAGCTTGAAGGGGTGCCGCCTTGGGTAATCGTAATGTTCTCCTTGTTTTAATAATGAAACTCTGATGCAC